>PYHX02000467.1:81849892-81887041 GCA_004302925.2 Cochliomyia hominivorax
ATGCCTAATTTGTTGTTTTGCCTTATAAATTTTTTGTGTATTATTTCTTGATCTTTTTAAGAGGACAGGGGATTACGTGAAGATGGAGTTGTAATAGTAATAGTAATAGTAGTACATAGTAGTAAAAATATGTTTAAATGGTGTTGGTGTATATGTGTGTTATGTATTCAAATTTTAATTCAAAGAAAAATTAAATAATTTTATGCTTATGTTTGGTTTTCATCTTTAAATTTTTGTAAATTTTCTCTTGTTGTTATAGTAATAGTAGTTGTAATCGTAATTGTAAACGTAATAAATGTATTTGAATTTTTTTGTTTTTCGTTTTCACTTTTCTTGATTTGATAATATGGGTGGTATTTTACCTTCTGAATAAACCGACGCAGCAGCTGCGGCCGCTACAGCTGATGCTGGTGTTCGCATGAAATATTCCTTATTAACACAATTCCTTAAAACATCGGGTATGTTGCCGACAATGGCTCGTCGTATTTCTGTAGCAGCCATTTCACGCAGTTCTGTAGCAGATGCATCACTAAAGAAGGCGGCATGTGGTGTACATATTAGGTTAGGAGCGTCTTTAAGGGCGCCCTAGAACATAAGAATACAGAGAAAACCAATACGTTAATAAAAACAATGATGTTTATTTCACAATCTTACTTGGAATACATTAAATGGCTCGTTTTCGTGTACATCCAGTGCTGCAGCTCTTATTCTACCCTGCTTTAAGGCAAGCGCCAATGTCTCATCATCTACCAAACCTCCTCGTGCCGTATTTACTAGAAATGCACCCGGTCTCATCTAAAATTTTATATATGTATAAACCAAATATCAATTTAAATTTAAAATTGGAATTGTAATTTATTTCAATTAATTTCTTACCTGTTTAATTGTGAATTCATTAATTAGATGGTGATTGTGTTCATTTAGTGTGCAGTGCAGTGATACACAATCTGATTGGAATAGTAAATCTTGCAGAGTATAGACACGTGTTAGACCCAGTGACTTATCAATACCATCTGGCAGATAGGGATCATAAAATATAACATTAAAACCAAACGCTTTTGCTCTTAAAGCAACAGCACTGCCAATGCGTCCCAAACCTACTAAACCTAATGTATCGCCACGAATTCTAGCACATCCCTGAAATTGAAAGAAAAAAAGGACGTTTATTAAAATTAAATTATGAATAAATATATCAAATAATTCTATGGATGTATGAAGTTTTTAAGAAATTATCACCAGGATTATTAATAGTTTT
The DNA here is from genome assembly GCA_004302925.2 of Cochliomyia hominivorax. NCBI lineage: Eukaryota > Metazoa > Arthropoda > Insecta > Diptera > Calliphoridae > Cochliomyia > Cochliomyia hominivorax. The sequence goes on from PYHX02000467.1 coordinate 81,851,148, forward strand.
TAAGAAAAATCATGTTTATAGAATTGTAGAAGAATAAAAAGAAGAAAAAAATGCAAAGCATTTTTAAAGAAACTCCCAAAACATAAGGTAAGAAAGCAGCCCGGTTAGCTCAGTGCTCGTACTCTATATGGTGTGAAAAGTTAAAGCTAATACAAGTTTAAAAAGCATACAAGGCTCAAGAAGTTCCTGACAGGAATGCTGCTTAAAATAAAAAGGCCAGCAATTTAAGTAAAGTATTCTAAAATATACCCTGCTATATAATGGATGACGAAACTTATGTTCTGGCAAATATTTCTCAATTTCCTGGTCACTTTATGTTTTGATGCTCGAGTGAATGTTGAAAAGTTGAGGACGAAAAAAAGGTAAAAAAGTCTCAAAAAGTTTTTGGTATGGCATGCAATATGATATTCATTAGACTTTATAATGTGCCCACTTATATTTAGCCTGACTTTGCATTCTGTCACTATGGCAAACATGCCCTTGAGTGGTACAAGAACAATAATGTGTTATTTGTATCAAAAAGACAAGTCATTCAAACTGTCCGGAAATAGAGCCAGGGGAGAGATATAGGGCTCAAGTTAGAAAATAATTGAAGAACACAAGAAAGTGTCAAATACTGGGGTAGATTTTGAACGGAGATAGACACCCTTTTTAAACAAAGTGAGAGAAGGCACTGTAAAAACAATAATGAAGGGTTTATCAAAAAAAGGTAAAATTTCAAAACAAGTGATTAAAACTATAAAAATATATTTTTTCAATTGCAATAATAATTGCAATTTAATTAAAAATTAAAACTGTGAATTTTAGTGAAAGTTTAGTTTTTATTAACATTTCCCAATTGGCCCTACACACAGATTCAGGTGGTGAAGGTTATAAAATAAAAATAGTTAATCCAAAATAGATTGATGATTTCATTTATAAACTTTCATACGAAAAAATTTGAATAATATTATAATGAATTATTAAAAATATTTTAATAACTTACATGTGCTGCTTCTCGTACTTGTTCAGGTCCAGTGAATTTTTTTCCTTCACGCACCATATTCGCCAGCCAATAGGTTCTTCGGTATAAATTCAATATCAAACACATTGTTGTATCAGCTACTTCTTCAACACCATAACCGGGTACATTACATACAGCAATGCCAAGTTCACCAGCTGCCTTAACATCTATATTATCCGTACCGCTACCAATTCGTACAATAATACGTAATGCTTTAAATTTCTCCAAATCTTCTTTTGTTAAAATAATTGTATGCCACATTAAAGCACCAACTGCTTCATTTAAAACCTACAAATAAAATACATTTAGGTTATTTTTATTATTATTATTTTTTGTCCTTGTTTATTATTTTACCTTTTCATGAATTTCCGATGTACTTTGGGCATCACAAAATGCTACCGTAGCAACATCTTTTAAAATGGGCATTTCAATAGAACAATCACGTCCATCTAATAAAGCTACCAACGGTCTGGCCTGCATGGGACCATTGGCAAATGGACCTTTAACATCTAAACGTGAACGTTTCGGTAACATCATATTTTTATCCATGATGATCAATTTTGTCTAGTCCCCTTCTCTATCTATAGCTATTAAATTATTTCTTCCTTTTTATTCTATTCTATTCCGTTCGCCTCTTTGTTTTATCAATTGATTTGATTTTTTTTATTTTGAAGAATTTAAAAATTTGCTGCTTTCGAACTTTTATTGTTCTTTTTTTTATTCACTTTTTCCGGCTTTATCTTTTACGTTAAAATTTTTTGTTGATTTTCTTTTTATTTAATTGTGTTTAGTGTTGTAGATGTGTGTGTATATATATATTAGTGTGTTTGGGTTTAAAATTTCGCGCTCTTATCAATCTGCTGTCCAGTTGTAAAAATCTATTTTTACTTGTTTTTTTTTTTTTTCTGTTGCAGTTATTGTTATTATTATTATTTTGTTTTAGTGTGTTTTTAAACACTTTAAACTTAAATTAGTTTAACGTATATTATAAAAAAATAGTATTAAATTAAAAAAGAATAAAAGAAATGAAAATATTTCACGACAATCTTATAACAAACAAATGTGATGATTTTGCAATTTTTTTTGTTTAGTTATTGTTGAGTTGGCTTTTATTGTTGTTATTTTTATTATTATTACTTTTTTTTGGATTTGAAATTCAAGTTCAAATTTAAATTAAATGAAATTTTGTTATTTCGCAATTTCAATTTTTCTTTGTAGTTACTACTTTGTTTTCAAGTGTGTGTGTGTGTGAATTAATTTTTGTTTTTACTATTTTTTGTTGCTTTTTGCAATTTTGGGTATAAATTAATGTATTACTACTGCACTTTTTCTCCTTAATTTTCGATATATTATATTGATCTAATTATTTATGCTGTTCTTTTTGTAAATGAATTTGTTCATATTGTTTTTGGCGCTTTTTCAACAACTCCCTCTTGTTGTATGCTGCTTCTCCATCATTAAAACTCAACATATCAGCAGATGATCTTCATCATCACGAATTGGTTATGATGACTGCTTTTATATCTGTAATTATAGAAATATAAAAATTATTTAATATTCTGTATAAACATTAATTTCATGTATATTAAGTAAGAAGTCATAGTCGATCAAACCCGACTATTCTTTACCCTACACCACATTGTTGGTATAAGTGGTAGCGAAAATGAAATGAACGACCATCGTGTAATTTGTTTCATAATTTATGCTAATGAGTGCAGTATTTTATTGTTTAAAAGAATTTTTTGACGTCATATGGGAGCCGACTCTTCTAAAATTTCGAACATCGATTTCTGCTTATTTGACTAATTTGATTACTTACGTATATATATGTGCGATTTAATATTACTATAAGACTTATTTGTGACAAATTTAAAATCGTTATATATTTTGAACTCTTATAACATTAGAACCCCATTTTGGAAGAACATTTGTATGGGATCTAAGTATAAAAATGGATCCATCATTACCAATTTTAATAGGCATCATCCTTGAGCCAAGATAATGACACGTACCACTCTTATTTATTTCTTATCTTTTTATTTATCTCACGAAACTCCCAGCGTCTCCTCAAAAGTACACGTGTAATTTATTGCTGATATTGTCTTGCCGTTATATCTTGGTTCCGGAACGACCCGAGTCACACTCACACTCAAACGAAAGTTTTTTCCCCAAGAAAGAACTATGGTGTACATCGGAACTGTTACAACAACCACAATGATTACAACGAATTGTTCCACAACAATTGGATCTTCCTATATGAGGAGAGGAGATATTACCGGTTAAGAAAACATAATGAAAATGCTCACAATTGGAGTCTCCCCCGAGACATGTTAGAAAAGTCTTCGAAATATATAAACAGAACATGTTGATCGAATTCATATATAGCAGCTTGAACGACATTCACACCGACCCCACAAATTTTACGGTTTTATGTTAGAAGCCGTACACCACCTATCTCATACATTAAACAGAATCTATCAATAGTAATCTGACAAGGTCGGATAAAGGTTGCTTTTTCTCGGACCTTAGGAGATTCTTTAGCTTTTCCACAACATTCTTCTCCCACTCCTTATTTTCATGTTTTAAGTATGAAAAGATCACAATTGACGATAAGGTTCCGGAGTGGCAGCTTAAGATATATTTTCTTGATTATCATCGATCTTCAAGACTAACCTTCCTAACGTAACCTGTATAAGCGTTTAAAATTATAGGTTGTTAATTAACATCTTAACTTATCCCCGGAGTATACAAAATTTTAAATGATTCTTTTTAACTTTCGAGAAATTGCACAAATATTAGATAACAGAGAAAAAATATTCCTTCTTATTTCATCTAAAACTTATGCATGTACATAAAAAAGTAAACGTAATTGCATGTATGTATGTATTAAAATAACATGATAAGAACATGCGGTAAATCGGTCGTTGAATTATTATTTAATATGTATATGTAAATGTAAGTTTTATAAATTTTATTTATTTATTTTTCCAAATTCATTAAAATTGTACGTTGTGTTGAATAAACATTCAGACATTTGTTTTTTTTTTTTAATTGTTTAATCAGCAAATTTTAAATCGGCAATAAAATCATATACGTTGCAATATTAATATAAAATTTAAATATATATATATATATATATATATATATATATATATATATATATATATAATATATATTATATATATATAATATATATATATATATTATATATATATTATATATATATATATATATATATATATATATATATATATTATATATGACTATAGCACAAAAAAAAACAATGATTAGTAAGAGAAAATAGAAGTGATTGACTGGCCAAATGGCGCTGAAAGTATAATAGAATTCTAAAATATACAATTTGATGCAAAATTGCCCCAAATTGCATATAATTTAATTTATATATTTTTTTTATAAATTTATTTCTTTTTTCTAATTTGTATAGAAAAATAAATATTCTAGAAACTGCATACCACTTAATACACTGGAAAATGGGTCATCTCACCGAAATTTAACTTTAACTTAAATCTTTTCACCAGCGAAGTCGACAGCAATAAGGTCCCTCAAAGCACTAGCTTGTAGTAAAGAAATTTTATTGGTCACTTATTAAACGATTGGCTGAGTCTGGACTTCTTCAAAGAAGTCCATGTTCTCAATACAACATCTTAATGAGGACCGTAGTTCTAATCGATTTATGAACAAACCAAAATACTCAATAAACTGTTATCGGAGGCATCATTCCTAAATTCAATAAAATCTTAAAAAGATATTCGAATGTATCCAAGAGCATAATATTTTTGTTAGGGACTCGTACATGACAGCTTTGAACGACATTCACTCACAGATACACCACAAAATCTACGATTTAAAGTTAACTTATGAACGGAATCTGATCTGCCGAGGTCTACAAAGATATTTTTAGCACAACTAAGATCATGATGGAGCAATAGCCACAATGCCAGTTGGTTTCGTACTGACCTTGCCATTCCTAACATAAGTCCAGCATGTGGCCGAAACCAGTGCATTCGTTTAACTGCCATCTAATCTTATCTGTGAATTAAATATAAAAAACAACGTTAACTCTAAAAAGCGAAATTATTAGTAATCGTCCAAGTATTGAATTGGCTGCCGCAGAGTTTTATAGGGAGGTTTTACAACACGCTGCTTCAAAAATCAACAGGAGCTCTTGGAAAGCTCTAAAATCAATGTGGGAAGAAGCTATCTACTTTAAAACATTTTATAGAATCTATATCCAAAAAGTAAGTGCACAGAGGAAATGTTAAAAGTTACTAAAGTTTTGAACAGCGAATTATGATGATAATTTTGTTTTAAATCTACTGCAAGTCAGAAGTTTCATGCAACGAAATCACAAGAAAAAATATATGATACGAATTCTTGCTTAGGTTTTGAACAGCGATATTTAGGTTAATTCTATTTTCATTTTATTACAACATCCAATAATATTGAATTTATTTTTTTTTTGTTGCCATTTTCAGATTTAAGACATATATTGGAATAGTAATGTAAAAACAACTAATAATTATTGGGGAAAAGTTGCTCAGGTTTCGAACAAACACTGTAGAACAAATGTGTACATTTTATATCACCTTAAACAAATAACCGTCAACACAATTGACAACAAAATAAAATATTAAATATAAAAATATTAATAAAAAACAAACAACTTCAAACAATATAATTTTATTAGAGGGGACTATTTTGGGAAGAAGAGAGAGAAAATTTTATATCAGGTAAAAAAACAACAATACAACAACATGGTAATATAATATCAAATTAAGAATGCAATAACAAAAAATATTAATAATGAACTCTGTGATTATTTACGAGAACTACGAAATCAAATCCAAAACAAATAATAATAACAACAATAAAACAGCTGCTTATAATTTATATTTCATTTTAAAAAATGTCATTTCTAATAAAATTTCTAAATAAATTTTTCTTTAAAAGTATAGATTTATTTGTATGTATATTGTTATCACTTTTTATAGTAAAAAAAAAAACTTTAGGTGCTAAAATGAGCATTGCCCCCGAAAACAAACCTATTTACTTGAATGATCAATCTATTCAACGTTTGAATGATTATAATAACAAAAATATAATAAAGAATAAATAATATTTAAAAAGATTTGCTCGAATCACGTGTGTGTATGTGCTTTTTTTATATAAAGACGTTTCTTAAGTATTGAATACATTATACTGAAATATACAAAAAATCATTTTAGTAGAGTAAGGGCAAAACAAAACTTACGTTAGATCGATGTTAAATTCTAAAAACATATTAATATATTCCATTTAAAAGAATAACAAAAGTAAGTTATAAGTGAATTAACGAATTGTTTTTATACACTACACCATAACCATTAATAATCTGCAAAAAATCCTATCCATTAACAATTTCATGTATTTTAAATCCTAACTCAACCTAAGAAACATTCTCCCACTAAGTATTCATAGTCTTATAGAAGTTCTTTACTACATTCTAATTATAATACAAATTGGTATCCATTTTGAAATTGTAGTTCGAAACTGAGGCAAATTTAACATTATATTTGCTCAAAAAAAAAGGACATAAGAAATTATTGTCCGCAATCTTTGAAGTTATTATTATTAACTTTTTAACAACGATAAATCTCGAGCTAATGGACCTGAACGTTTTCAATATAGTTAAAACAACAGTTTATTTCTTAGAATGATACGATTAATGAGCTTATATTTGAGATTATAACTTCCAACTAGGAAGATTCCTGCCAACTTTAATGACCATACTAACAAAAAGAGTATTTAAAGTATTATTGATTGCAACGTTCTTACTGATATCTCCAATATGTTTGTTTTAGGTTGGAGGAATGTTGCATTAATTGAGATGATGTGACACGTAAAAAGATCAAATGAAAAGTCGGATTTTCCGAGGTACACCAAAGATATGGGTATGTTTTTGTTAAACAGTAGGCAATAACTACTTACGGAGAAAAGTTGCATTTATTTCTAGCAATAATGCATATAAATATTTTAGGATATTATTCTATGAACAATGTACCACTATACTGCAAACGATTTCCTTAAACAATGTTAAGAACAAAATTCTACATCATTAGTAAATCGCTCAACAATTATCATAAATTTTATTAATACGGACAACCAGTTTTTTAACTACAAACAAAATTTAAATAACATCTACTTAAAAGCGTTATAATTCCACAAAAAACATAAACCCGTTTTCACAATTTTTCTTAATAAAAAAACGATAGAACAATAAAAGTTGTATGAAGAAATATGAGTTTTATATTCGGCATATTTTTGGCAACATTTTTGAAGATAAGTTATATCAAAATTTTGTTTAAATTTATTCAAATCATATTTAATAAAAGTTCTTCTTCAGACTTTAATTTAGGTTTCAAGAAAGCATTCGACATATGGATAGTATTGAGATAAAAAGAAAAGGAGAAGATAATACGAATCATAATCATGATGAACTCTGAGTTCTTTACAACGGCAATATCAGCCAATCACCAAATGTAGCAAATGCAGGAGTATCACCACAGGTTGCACTGGATGATATGAAGTGTCTTTCGAGAGAAGAGAAATCACATAAATTCTCTCAAGCCAACTGGAGGATTTGGTTTATGCGGATCGTATTTGTCTACTCTCGCACAAAAAACGCAACGTGCAAGCAAAATTAGAAGAAGAAAGCAATAAGAATCAACAACGCAAATACTTGTATTAGGTATGTGCACTTTCTCTACTTTTATAAATTTCTTGTAGGTTTATTTCTGTATACAATTCATTAATAAACCTGAAAAGTGACAAGTTTGTGGAATTTATTAACTTCTATGATCCATCATACATTTATATTGTTCATATTTGGGTATATATATTTGATATATGAATATCATCTTAAAAAGACAAACATTAAAATAATAATATCCCATCCAGACTCTTTGCATAATACATACATACATACATACATACATACATACATACATACATACATACATACATGTCTAAATACATTCATAATGTAGAGAAAACAGGAAAGAAGCAAACATTCATTCATTCAGTCAGACAGACAGTCAGTCAGACTAATTGACAGTTTAAACAGTTTAAAAATATATACAAAAACATTCACACAATTAGCAGACAAACCGAATGACAAACACATAAACATGCAGATAAATGTACATTTAAAAAATAAAAATCTCATCATAAAATATATACTCAGAAAGTTATTTATAAAATATACACCCATATATATTTATTTTTTTATTTTTTTCACACACAAGTGGTGAAAAGGGTATATTTACTATGTCATTCTGTGTGTAACGCTAAAATGGAATCATCTCAGATCTCAGATCAGATATATAATTCTTGTATCAAATCAAAATCTTTGTCGATTTAGCTTTGTCCTCCAAGTTCAAGCATAAATCCTTTGTAAAATTATCATAAACTAACAAATCGGTTCCGTAGAAAAAAAAGTTGTAGCTAAAAACTACAACAAATTTTATGATTTATTAAGTGTTTCGTATTAAATTAAGAGAAAAAAAAACGTTTATACTTTGTACACGTCTGTGAATGTGTATGTACGATACATAACGTATTTACTTCATACGCATTTGTGGTGGAGGGTATTGAAGATTCGCCGTAGCAGAATATTCTATACATTCTTACTATTTTATTTTTGTGAGATGAGTATGATGATTTTGTTTCTGATGGTAATAGTGTATTAGGCATGCGTCAAGTGACGTGGCATCCACTTACTCACTTACAGACAGAATTTAAATAAATAAATGTAGATACAAATTGACTGACCAACAGTAAACATCAATACAACAATATATACAATAACACTACCGACCAAACAAAAATTACACAAGACGAACAAGGATGCAACAAATGAAAATTTTGCAAACAAAATTTCAACATTAAAAAAATAATTTTCCAATTTTACTAAAAGTATCAGTAGTTGCTTTACTTTTTCTTTATTATAAAATTTGCTTTATATCTGACGACAAGTTCAATGTAGATATGAATGTACGAATGTGTGATGGTATGTACAGTTTGTCAAACATATATTTGCTATCATAAAAACATGAAAATTATTGACTTCATTCATGATTTTCAACTAAAGATTCTTTTATCAATTTTTATAGCCCCACCACAAATGGTGAAGCTTTGTCATTCCGTGTGCAATGCTAAGATGGAATCATCTCAGACCCCATAATGTATATACTCCTGCATCAAATCAAAATCGTAATCAATATGACCACAATAATTGACAAAGCTCAATGAAATTCGGCCTAAGGAATTTATTATAGTACTAAAGAAACTTAATATTTAAATCCAGCAAATTCTGTTCAGTATATTAAAAGATATAGACCGATATTTGAGGCAACTTCTAATTTTAAGCGAATTACTTTCGTAAAATTCTAAATCGTCAAAATAGAATGGAAAACTTGAGTTCCTTTATAGGAAAATATAATGAAATACTGATAAAGTTTTGAATTAATTTAATAATATTATTTTCCCACTAAATATATCTTGTTTAAATTTTTTCTAAGTCTTTTAAAAAAAGTATTCTTAGCTATTATTTTTTATCTTTTCATTACGAGTATTAAGTCTTAAAAAGAAATTATTACAAATATGAACTATTTTTTAAATATATACAAAACCAATTTCATATGTGTTAGTTGCTCGCAAATGCTGTTATACTTGCATTTTATTTTTATTTTTCCCGCCTTTTTCTTCTCCATATTAATTATTGTGTATGTAATATTTAAATTCTAATTGATTAAATTATATTAAATGAGTATTTTAATCAGAACCAGTGACCAGAAAAAAGTCCATACTAAAATTATTAATTAATTTTAACAAAACCCATCTAGATCCTACAAAAATTTGGCCAAGTATTCAAAATTCTGTCGTCAAACTATTTTCGGGGTAGTATTGTAGGTTCGTTTCTATTAACATATATGTATGTTAACTTTTTATCTTACTTATTATAGTTTGAAGTCGGACTGGCCGTTCGAAAATTGTAGATATATTTCCATTCATATCAAAAACTGTGCATTGGTATTGTATGATTTTGTTAAAATTGAGATAAATTTAGGCAGAAATCGATGTTTGAAATTTTACAGTGGTCGATCCATAATATATTTAAAGAATTTAATATAAAAATTTGAAGTTAAATGATAATAAAATTAAATACACATAAAAGTCCAATAAAAAATATTACACTTAATCACCTGAGACCTAAAATCTTTATACCTGTTTAAAAATAAAGTACAAAAAAATATAATTAATCATTTTTTGTGGATATAACTCATACAGTAACAGCAATAAATAAATATTCACGTTAAACAAAATATCTGGCTTAAATAAAACCAACAGCTTAAAAAAATGAATTAAAAATTTAAGTGGCGCCTGCCAACGATCAAACATACATACATATGTATATATGTTATATTTATATTTTTGTGCATATATTTACACACACATCTAAAATAAATTACAAATAAAAAAGGAAAAAAATGTGGTCAAATAAAATGTTTTCTCAATTTCAGAGTAACAGTAACAAAAAATCATACAAACTCATTCACATATGTATGTATATACAGTGCAAAGCATAATTGTAGGTACAATAATTTAAGTAAATAATTTTATGAAAATTTTTAAAAATATTTATATTTTGTATAATTTTTATTAATTTATTCCTATTTTATTATAAAATAAAAACATTAACGATTTAAGGTAAATAAAATTAAGAAAAATGTTCTGGTAAATCTTCTGTATACTTTTTTCATTGCAAAAGTGTAAGTACCCTTTGTCGAAAACGCATTGGGAACTTCACATTTTTTATTAAAACCTTGTTCAAATCATTTATTATGGGTACGATTAGCAAATATATAATTTTAGTATAAAAATGTTCTCAATTAAAATAATCGAAAAGAATTTACTATTGAAGAATGAAATACTAAAAAATATAAAATATAACAGAACATTTAATGAGTCATTAAATTAGTTCTATTTTTGACTATAACGTTTTTCTACTGAACCGACCTTGAAAATTTTTGGAAAGGCAATGAAGTACAAATAACATAATATTGCAAAAATTATCTATTTATAATGGACAATTTTAAAAAAGTTCTTCGGTTGAATTTAGAGGTTGACTCAGATATCGGTCTATATCTTTAATATACTGAATCGAAAAATATTATAAATACTCAGGCCAAATTTCATTGAGCTCTGAGAATTATTGTAGATGTGAGCGTTTCAAAAATAGCCAGACAGAAGGACATAGTTAAATGGGTTTGAGTTGAATCCTTCTTAAATTAAAATTAAATGTGGTGGTGGAAGATATAAAAAACGAATATATTTCGAAAACATTTATAATTATAACAGAAAATATTTTTTAATTTTTTCAGATGAATCAAAATATAACTTTTTTAACTCTGACGGACATACTTCATATATGTGCAAACAAAATTAAGCAAAGACAACTATTATTAAGAACAACCTCACCCAAAGTGCTATAAAATTTAGAATTTTTAAGGATTATTACTTCCAGCAGGGAAATAGTCCAAAACATACTGCCACTGATGTGAAACTCTGGTTTATCTGAAATAATTCCCACAAGCTTAATACTCATTCACAAAGTTCCGATATGAATTTCATTTTAGTTTAAAAAACGATCATTTGCAAAAGTTGGATATGTATGAATAGCTAGAGTATACGTTTCCGTTTAGCGAAATCCAAAAAAAAGTAAATACAAATAAGTAATTGACAGCTTTGAACAACATTCATAAAAATGCCGTAAATTCCGCGATTTCAAGTTACCATATGAATCTGAACATATAAAAATGAACAGATCTTGTCACGGTCAACAAGAGAGGAGAATGGAGCCAGAAACAAACATAAAAAAAACCTATAGTATCTAATTTAGTGCTGAAGATCTATGGACTCATCTAATTGAAATTTGTTCGATTTTTAGACTTGGAGATGAACTATAACATATATAACATGAAGCAAATTTAATAAATGTACTTATTCCTTTTAGCTGTTTCAATAATTTAAACTGGATTATACAAAAGAAAACTTCTACATTCAATGTCAAATCGTTTAAGGATTATATGGGATATAAATCTTTATTTTTAGATGGTACCTATACTTTTCCAGTTTTATTTATATTTTTATTAATAATAGAAAATAAAGTAATAAATTAAAAAAAAAAAATCAACTCAAATTCATTAAATTATTTATTCAAATTAGGTTACCTAGACTTATACGTTATACTGTAAGCTTACAGCAAAGGTATACAAAAAACTTGCTTTTATTATTTTATTTATTTATTTATTTATTTATTTATTTATTATTTATTTATTTATTTTTTTGCTAGGTTAGACTTTTAAATTTAACCAAACTTTAAAAAATGTTGTACATTAAGAAAAGTTTTTTCTCTTTTAAACCCCAATGACAACGATGAATAAAAGCAACAACAACAACAATAGCGGGAACAAAAATTAAAGAAAGAAAAATAAATTTAAGAAACCAGCAAACTGTAATAAAAAAGTTACAATAAAAACCTATTAAAGCAAAAATAAAAAAGTATAAAAAATCTACAACAAAAGTATAAAAAACCGGCAAAGCTTTAACAGTCAGTAGCATGGAACATAAAGGAATAAAGAAAAAATAAAAACCAGTTTATTTTACTTTTTTTTTGTACAAATAGTAGAATGGATGGTTGGTTCGTTGTTTTGTATAGATTGTATCTTGGGCACATCAGACAAACGTACCCCTACATACATTCATACTTATAAACTTGTACAGATAAACATACAATCATATACACATACGTATGTACGTACATCCGTATATTTTTTTCATATAGAAACTGAACAAACAATATGCCCATAATATAGTAGAGCAATAATATACACGAGACATATAATAACAATAACAATAATAACAAGAAAAATAAAAACAACACAATTTTTGAATGGTAGGTAGGTTGGCGGAGTATTAAAAGCTCTCACTCAAACTTCGTGGTGCAATTGACAATTTCAAATTAAAATTTTGTAAATAGATTAATAACGACTAAAAACAAATATCAATAATAAAAATTATTTTTATACCCACAACACCGCAAGTGGTAAATGAAGGTGTATTATGTTTGCCGTTCTACCAAATAAAATTTTCAAATTTGGCCAAATTGTTTCTTATTTAAAATCAATACTATCGGTCAAATAAAGATAGTCTTGTTGTTTCAACAGGCTGTATTTAACTGTTCCTTCTTGGGGAAAAAAGCTCCGATTGATACAGTTGTCATTCCGGAAAAGATATACAAATGTCTTGGAAACGTAATAAATTTGATGTTTCTGTAACAGCTGTAAAAACAAATTAGTTAATTGTTATAATTCATGTTTCAGTTTAGGATTAGGCCAAAATATTGTACCACATTTACATGATATGTCCTTGGCTGTTTAACAAAAATCGTGCATCATGTGGTACTTGTCCAGATACTTGACAAATGTAAGGATTTGAAATTATTGAAAACATTTTCAAATGAGCTTCCAAGACATTCGGACAATTTGGTTTAAACATACAAAACTCAAAACGTTCCTAACGGGAACGCTGCTAAATTTTAGAGGTCAAACTTGCTGCATAATGAAGTACAAACCGTATATTCTGACAGATTTTTCGAATTTACAAACTGTTATGTTTTGTTATTATATTTTAAACAATTCTGTTTGCTTTGTTTTTTCTTCAAAGAAATACTTTGAAATATTTGTGACATACTGTATATAAATATAGATTATACTGACTATTCAATTTACCCACTTAATAACAAGTCTGTGTAAAGTTGTAAAGTTGGATAAACTGTATTTTTGTTTGTTGAAAAAAATATACACACAACTTTACACATTTACATTTTTTTAAATTCGTACAAATAAAAAATGTCAGCAAAAAAGAATTATCTAGTTTTTGCTTTAATACAACAACATACAAACATGTATATATTTACGTATATATGTATGTACATACATATGACGATATTTAATTTTTTTCATATGTACATGCATAAAAACTTATTTCTTAAACCAAAAAGTTTAAATGAAAAAATTCTTGTTCAACTTTTTTAACACGGAAAAACAAATAAAAAAGAAAGTAAAACTGTTTTTGCTTTGTGTGTGTCTCTGTGTGTGTGTTTCTTTTTGCTTTCATTAGTTTGTTACTTTAACTTTTATAGTAAGTTTGTTTGTTAAATGGTAAAACAGCTGCATAAAAAAAATTGTTTAAGACGTGCAAACACACAAATGTACATAGCGCCAATGTAGTATTATTTAGATGTAAGTATGTTCCAATAAAATTTAACTATGTAATACGTAATGTAATTTTATTTTATATAAGTACATACTACAATGTACAAACTTACGTATGTATGTACTACTTATACTTGTATGTATGAGACGTATTTTTATGTCTCATACATTTTGAAGGAAATAGAAAATAGGCGACAACTAGAGAATGAGAAAGGAAGAATTTATTAATAAAAGTTAAGTTAAAAAAAGAAAAACTTGTTCAAAAAAGTTTTATTTTGTAATTTCTTTTTTTACTTTTTGCATTTTGTTGTCTTTTTTTATTAAATTTTATCTTAAAGTACTTATAATACTTTTGTATGAATGTGCGTTTAAATAAATAAATAAAAATATTCGTCATATTAAAGCAAATAGACACGTATTTTTATACTAGAAAAATATTTAAATTTATCAATATTTTAAACCATTTAGTATTAAATATATCAATAACATTGTAAACTAAAAAAATAAAATTGACAAAGTCGCAGAAAAGTATTTTTATTAAAATTTAATGCCCAAAAAATCCACCTGGACATAAGCGCTGAATACCACTTGGACTTGGTAAATACAAATTTAGGCATCATACCGATGGAATCCAAATTCCGACTATAACCCACCAGTGATCACTGATAAATTATGTTCCATGGTGGTCTCCTTTGCTAAGTAAAATAATCAAAGTAGCCAAAATGCCACCTTAAGAACTTTAACGGGATGTATACATCTATCAGAGGAGACGATGATCTTATGGGTGAAATAAACATAATGAAATGCTCAGTATACAGTTTCAACACAGGCATGTCATCCTAACTTTAATATGAAAAAATTAGAATTACTCCCGAGGCAAGTTTGAAATGATTTTCGAATATATAGGTATGTGCATGATTATTTTGATCAGAATTCATATATAGTAGTTTTGAACCACAATCACAGAGACGCCACAAATTATAAAGTTTCAAGTCATCGTATGAACGTCGTACTTGGGAGTCAGCTCTTCTCCCATCGCAAATACAGAACAAAATCTGTCGAAGCCTATAAGAGTAGTTGTAGCACAACTACATTTGCGATGGAGCAATAGACTAAATGCTAACTGGTCTCGTGTTGACCGTGCCGTACCCAATATGTGTTCATCATGTGGCTAAGAATCAGATTATACACGACATTTGTTTAACTGCCTATCCAATCCTACGACTTTTGGTCCAGAAGATCTAAGAAATCAACCTATAGAAGTGACACAATTTCTTGGTCCGCAGCTGTAATAACTACAGCTGCATCTTTTAATTGAATTCAGTTTTGAAATGGATATATTTGAATTAAGGGTATTTTTTGGACCCATCTTCAGAATAACATCAAAAATGACACAATGGCGCTGTGTTGAGTTTTCTTAACTTTATATGCTACACTACTATACCTATTGAAATAGGCTTCGGTATTTGTTAGGTACAATATTTCTGGTAGAGCTAATAATTGGATTTTTAAGCTCAAAAAACTTACATATACGAAGTTATTTGAATTCAAATTTGTAATTTTATATATAAATTTCAAAAAGATCCCATGCAAAACCTCTTTAAAGTACATTAATCTCAAAACATTTTAGTATTGTAAGGATATTTCGCATGTTAAAGATTAACACAACTAGATAACTCCGTACCAAATTCTGAAACAATCTATACATAATTTCGTACAGTCCCTAAATAATCTCATATTCGAAAGACACCTTAAATGGAATAATTTCCTCATTATCATAAAAATGCTTTAAATAAGCATATTTCCTATGAAGTTTATGTGTGTGAAGATAAATTTTAAAATTTGATCCTAGACACAAACCTTTTCACTTAACAGAGCACTGTTAACCAATTAACAGAGCTCTGTTAACGGTTTAACAGAGCTCTGCACAATCAGAATACTGACAAAAAACAAGGATTTCGGGAAAACGGGACAACATGGGCGGATGAATCCAAGTGGAAATGGTGACCAATACCTCCAGTTATCACAACCCATAGCCAGAATATTTAACAGAGCGAGTTTTCATATCAAATTTTGAAAAAAATGTTAAACTTAAAATCTCAAAGGATAATCAAGGATTCCACGAAAACGGGACAACATGGGCGGATGAATCCAAGTGGAAATGGTGGCCAATACCTCCAGTTATCACACCCCATAGCCAGAATATTTAACAGAGCGAGTTTTCATATCAAATTTTGAAAAAAATGTTAAACTTAAAATCTCAAAGGATAATCAAGGATTCCACGAAAACGGGACAACATGGGCGGATGAATCCAAGTGGAAATGGTGGCCAATACCTTCAGTTATCACACCCCATAGCCAGAATATTTAACAGAGCGAGTTTTCATACCAAATTTTGAAAAAATTTAAACTTAAAATCTCAAAGGATAATCAAGGATTCCACGAAAACGGGACAACATGGGCGGATGAATCCAAGTGGAAATGGTGACCAATACCTCCAGTTATCACACCCTATAGCCAGAATATTTAACAGAGCGAGTTTTCATAGCAAATTTTGAAAAAAATGTTAAACTTAAAATCTCAAAGGATAATCAAGGATTCCACGAAAACGGGACAACATGGGCGGATGAATCCAAGTGGAAATGGTGGCCAATACCTCCAGTTATCACACCCCATAGCCAGAATATTTAACAGAGCGAGTTTTCATATCAAATTTTGAAAAAAATGTTAAACTTAAAATCTCAAAGGATAATCAAGGATTCCACGAAAACGGGACAACATGGGCGGATGAATCCAAGTGGAAATGGTGGCCAATACCTTCAGTTATCACACCCCATAGCCAGAATATTTAACAGAGCGAGTTTTCATACCAAATTTTGAAAAAATGTTAAACTTAAAATCTCAAAGGATAATCAAGGATTCCACGAAAACGGGACAACATGGGCGGATGAATCCAAGTGGAAATGGTGGCCAATACCTCCAGTTATCACACCCCATAGCCAGAATATTTAACAGAGCGAGTTTTCATATCAAATTTTGAAAAAAATGTTAAACTTAAAATCTCAAAGGATAATCAAGGATTCCACGAAAACGGGACAACATGGGCGGATGAATCCAAGTGGAAATGGTGACCAATACCTCCAGTTATCACACCCTATAGCCAGAATATTTAACAGAGCGAGTTTTCATACCAAATTTTGAAAAAATTTAAACTTAAAATCTCAAAGGATAATCAAGGATTCCACGAAAACGGGACAACATGGGCGGATGAATCCAAGTGGAAATGGTGACCAATACCTCCAGTTATCACACCCTATAGCCAGAATATTTAACAGAGCGAGTTTTCATAGCAAATTTTGAAAAAAATGTTAAACTTAAAATCTCAAAGGATAATCAAGGATTCCACGAAAACGGGACAACATGGGCGGATGAATCCAAGTGGAAATGGTGGCCAATACCTCCAGTTATCACACCCCATAGCCAGAATATTTAACAGAGCGAGTTTTCATATCAAATTTTGAAAAAAATGTTAAACTTAAAATCTCAAAGGATAATCAAGGATTCCACGAAAACGGGACAACATGGGCGGATGAATCCAAGTGGAAATGGTGGCCAATACCTCCAGTTATCACACCCCATAGCCAGAATATTTAACAGAGCGAGTTTTCATACCAAATTTTGAAAAAATTTAAACTTAAAATCTCAAAGGATAATCAAGGATTCCACGAAAACGGGACAACATGGGCGGATGAATCCAAGTGGAAATGGTGGCCAATACCTCCAGTTATCACACCCTATAGCCAGAATATTTAACAGAGCGAGTTTTCATAGCAAATTTTGAAAAAAATGTTAAACTTAAAATCTCAAAGGATAATCAAGGATTCCACGAAAACGGGACAACATGGGCGGATGAATCCAAGTGGAAATGGTGGCCAATACCTCCAGTTATCACACCCCATAGCCAGAATATTTAACAGAGCGAGTTTTCATATCAAATTTTGAAAAAAATTTAAACTTAAAATCTCAAAGGATAATCAAGGATTCCACGAAAACGGGACAACATGGGCGGATGAATCCAAGTGGAAATGGTGGCCAATACCTCCAGTTATCACACCCCATAGCCAGAATATTTAACAGAGCGAGTTTTCATAGCAAATTTTGAAAAAAATGTTAAACTTAAAATCTCAAAGGATAATCAAGGATTCCACGAAAACGGGACAACATGGGCGGATGAATCCAAGTGGAAATGGTGGCCAATACCTCCAGTTATCACACCCCATAGCCAGAATATTTAACAGAGCGAGTTTTCATACCAAATTTTGAAAAAATGTTAAACTTAAAATCTCAAAGGATAATCAAGGATTCCACGAAAACGGGACAACATGGGCGGATGAATCCAAGTGGAAATGGTGGCCAATACCTCCAGTTATCACACCCCATAGCCAGAATATTTAACAGAGCGAGTTTTCATACCAAATTTTGAAAAAATTTAAACTTAAAATCTCAAAGGATAATCAAGGATTCCACGAAAACGGGACAACATGGGCGGATGAATCCAAGTGGAAATGGTGGCCAATACCTCCAGTTATCACACCCCATAGCCAGAATATTTAACAGAGCGAGTTTTCATAGCAAATTTTGAAAAAATGTTAAACTTAAAATCTCAAAGGATAATCAAGGATTCCACGAAAACGGGACAACATGGGCGGATGAATCCAAGTGGAAATGGTGGCCAATACCTCCAGTTATCACACTCCATAGCCAGAATATTTAACAGAGCGAGTTTTCATACCAAATTTTGAAAAAAATTTAAACTTAAAATCTCAAAGGATAATCAAGGATTCCACGAAAACGGGACAACATGGGCGGATGAATCCAAGTGGAAATGGTGACCAATACCTCCAGTTATCACACCCTATAGCCAGAATATTTAACAGAGCGAGTTTTCATAGCAAATTTTGAAAAAAATTTTAAACTTAAAATCTCAAAGGATAATCAAGGATTCCACGAAAACGGGACAACATGGGCGGATGAATCCAAGTGGAAATGGTGGTCCATACCTCCAGTTATCACACCCCATAGCCAGAATATTTAACAGAGCGAGTTTTCATACCAAATTTTGAAAAAAATGTTAAACTTAAAATCTCAAAGGATAATCAAGGATTCCACGAAAACGGGACAACATGGGCGGATGAATCCAAGTGGAAATGGTGGCCAATACCTCCAGTTATCACACCCCATAGCCAGAATATTTAACAGAGCGAGTTTTCATAGCAAATTTTGAAAAAATGTTAAACTTAAAATCTCAAAGGATAATCAAGGATTCCACGAAAACGGGACAACATGGGCGGATGAATCCAAGTGGAAATGGTGGCCAATACCTCCAGTTATCACACCCCATAGCCAGAATATTTAACAGAGCGAGTTTTCATATCAAATTTTGAAAAAAATGTTAAACTTAAAATCTCAAAGGATAATCAAGGATTCCACGAAAACGGGACAACATGGGCGGATGAATCCAAGTGGAAATGGTGGCCAATACCTTCCAGTTATCACACCCCATAGCCAGAATATTTAACAGAGCGAGTTTTCATACCAAATTTTGAAAAAAATTTAAATTTAAAATCTCAAAGGATAATCAAGGATTCCACGAAAACGGGACAACATGGGCGGATGAATCCAAGTGGAAATGGTGGCCAATACCTCCAGTTATCACACCCTATAGCCAGAATATTTAACAGAGCGAGTTTTCATAGCAAATTTTGAAAAAAATTTTAAACTTAAAATCTCAAAGGATAATCAAGGATTCCACGAAAACGGGACAACATGGGCGGATGAATCCAAGTGGAAATGGTGGCCAATACCTCCAGTTATCACACCCTATAGCCAGAATATTTAACAGAGCGAGTTTTCATAGCAAATTTTGAAAAAAATGTTAAACTTAAAATCTCAAAGGATAATCAAGGATTCCACGAAAACGGGACAACATGGGCGGATGAATCCAAGTGGAAATGGTGGCCAATACCTCCAGTTATCACACCCCATAGCCAGAATATTTAACAGAGCGAGTTTTCATACCAAATTTTGAAAAAATGTTAAACTTAAAATCTCAAAGGATAATCAAGGATTCCACGAAAACGGGACAACATGGGCGGATGAATCCAAGTGGAAATGGTGGCCAATACCTCCAGTTATCACACTCCATAGCCAGAATATTTAACAGAGCGAGTTTTCATACCAAATTTTGAAAAAATTTAAACTTAAAATCTCAAAGGATAATCAAGGATTCCACGAAAACGGGACAACATGGGCGGATGAATCCAAGTGGAAATGGTGGCCAATACCTCCAGTTATCACACCCCATAGCCAGAATATTTAACAGAGCGAGTTTTCATAGCAAATTTTGAAAAAATGTTAAACTTAAAATCTCAAAGGATAATCAAGGATTCCACGAAAACGGGACAACATGGGCGGATGAATCCAAGTGGAAATGGTGGCCAATACCTCCAGTTATCACACTCCATAGCCAGAATATTTAACAGAGCGAGTTTTCATACCAAATTTTGAAAAAATTTAAACTTAAAATCTCAAAGGATAATCAAGGATTCCACGAAAACGGGACAACATGGGCGGATGAATCCAAGTGGAAATGGTGGCCAATACCTCCAGTTATCACACCCCATAGCCAGAATATTTAACAGAGCGAGTTTTCATACCAAATTTTGAAAAAAATGTTAAACTTAAAATCTCAAAGGATAATCAAGGATTCCACGAAAATGGGACAACATGGGCGGATGAATCCAAGTGGAAATGGTGGCCAATACCTCCAGTTATCACACTCCATAGCCAGAATATTTAACAGAGCGAGTTTTCATACCAAATTTTGAAAAAATTTAAACTTAAAATCTCAAAGGATAATCAAGGATTCCACGAAAACGGGACAACATGGGCGGATGAATCCAAGTGGAAATGGTGGCTAATACCTCCAGTTATCACACCCCATAGCCAGAATATTTAACAGAGCGAGTTTTCATAGCAAATTTTGAAAAAATGTTAAACTTAAAATCTCAAAGGATAATCAAGGATTCCACGAAAATGGGACAACATGGGCGGATGAATCCAAGTGGAAATGGTGGCCAATACCTCCAGTTATCACACTCCATAGCCAGAATATTTAACAGAGCGAGTTTTCATACCAAATTTTGAAAAAATTTAAACTTAAAATCTCAAAGGATAATCAAGGATTCCACGAAAACGGGACAACATGGGCGGATGAATCCAAGTGGAAATGGTGACCAATACCTCCAGTTATCACACCCTATAGCCAGAATATTTAACAGAGCGAGTTTTCATAGCAAATTTTGAAAAAAATTTTAAACTTAAAATCTCAAAGGATAATCAAGGATTCCACGAAAACGGGACAACATGGGCGGATGAATCCAAGTGGAAATGGTGGTCCATACCTCCAGTTATCACACCCCATAGCCAGAATATTTAACAGAGCGAGTTTTCATACCAAATTTTGAAAAAATGTTAAACTTAAAATCTCAAAGGATAATCAAGGATTCCACGAAAACGGGACAACATGGGCGGATGAATCCAAGTGGAAATGGTGGCCGATACCTCCAGTTATCACACCCCATAGCCAGAATATTTAACAGAGCGAGTTTTCATAGCAAATTTTGAAAAAATGTTAAACTTAAAATCTCAAAGGATAATCAAGGATTCCACGAAAACGGGACAACATGGGCGGACGAATCCAAGTGGAAATGGTGGCCAATACCTCCAGTTATCACACCCCATAGCCAGAATATTTAACAGAGCGAGTTTTCATATTAAATTTTGAAAAAAATGTTAAACTTAAAATCTCAAAGGATAATCAAGGATTCCACGAAAACGGGACAACATGGGCGGATGAATCCAAGTGGAAATAGCGGCCAATACCTTCAGTTATCACACCCCATAGCCAGAATATTTAACAGAGCGAGTTTTCATACCAAATTTTGAAAAAAATTTAAATTTAAAATCTCAAAGGATAATCAAGGATTCCACGAAAACGGGACAACATGGGCGGATGAATCCAAGTGGAAATGGTGGCCAATACCTCCAGTTATCACACCCTATAGCCAGAATATTTAACAGAGCGAGTTTTCATAGCAAATTTTGAAAAAAAATTTTAAACCTAAAATCTCAAAGGATAATCAAGGATTCCACGAAAACGGGACAACATGGGCGGATGAATCCAAGTGGAAATGGTGGCCAATGCCTCCAGTTATCACACCCCATAGCCAGAATATTTAACAGAGCGAGTTTTCATATCAAATTTTGAAAAAAATGTTAAACTTAAAATCTCAAAGGATAATCAAGGATTCCACGAAAACGGGACAACATGGGCGGATGAATCCAAGTGGAAATGGTGGCCAATACCTCCAGTTATCACACCCCATAGCCAGAATATTTAACAGAGCGAGTTTTCATAGCAAATTTTGAAAAAATGTTAAACTTAAAATCTCAAAGGATAATCAAGGATTCCACGAAAACGGGACAACATGGGCGGATGAATCCAAGTGGAAATGGTGGCTAATACCTCCAGTTATCACACCCCATAGCCAGAATATTTAACAGAGCGAGTTTTCATACCAAATTTTGAAAAAATGTTAAACTTAAAATCTCAAAGGATAATCAAGGATTCCACGAAAACGGGACAACATGGGCGGATGAATCCAAGTGGAAATGGTGGCTAATACCTCCAGTTATCACACCCCATAGCCAGAATATTTAACAGAGCGAGTTTTCATACCAAATTTTGAAAAAATGTTAAACTTAAAATCTCAAAGGATAATCAAGGATTCCACGAAAACGGGACAACATGGGCGGACGAATCCAAGTGGAAATGGTGGCTAATACCTCCAGTTATCACACCCCATAGCCAGAATATTTAACAGAGCGAGTTTTCATATCAAATTTTGAAAAAAATGTTAAACTTAAAATCTCAAAGGATAATCAAGGATTCCACGAAAACGGGACAACATGGGCGGATAAATCCAAGTGGAAATGGTGGCCAATACCTCCAGTTATCACACCCCATAGCCAGAATATTTAACAGAGCGAGTTTTCATATCAAATTTTGAAAAAAATGTTAAACTTAAAATCTCAAAGGATAATCAAGGATTCCACGAAAATGGGACAACACGGGCGGATGAATCCAAGTGGAAATGGTGGCCAATACCTCCAGTTATCACACCCCATAGCCAGAATATTTAACAGAGCGAGTTTTCATAGCAAATTTTGAAAAAATGTTAAACTTAAAATCTCAAAGGATAATCAAGGATTCCACGAAAACGGGACAACATGGGCGGATGAATCCAAGTGGAAATGGTGGCCAATACCTCCAGTTATCACACCCCATAGCCAGAATATTTAACAGAGCGAGTTTTCATAGCAAATTTTGAAAAAATGTTAAACTTAAAATCTCAAAGGATAATCAAGGATTCCACGAAAACGGGACAACATGGGCGGATGAATCCAAGTGGAAATGGTGGCTAATACCTCCAGTTATCACACCCCATAGCCAGAATATTTAACAGAGCGAGTTTTCATACCAAATTTTGAAAAAATGTTAAACTTAAAATCTCAAAGGATAATCAAGGATTCCACGAAAACGGGACAACATGGGCGGACGAATCCAAGTGGAAATGGTGGCTAATACCTCCAGTTATCACACCCCATAGCCAGAATATTTAACAGAGCGAGTTTTCATATCAAATTTTGAAAAAAATGTTAAACTTAAAATCTCAAAGGATAATCAAGGATTCCACGAAAACGGGACAACATGGGCGGATAAATCCAAGTGGAAATGGTGGCCAATACCTCCAGTTATCACACCCCATAGCCAGAATATTTAACAGAGCGAGTTTTCATATCAAATTTTGAAAAAAATGTTAAACTTAAAATCTCAAAGGATAATCAAGGATTCCACGAAAATGGGACAACACGGGCGGATGAATCCAAGTGGAAATGGTGGCCAATACCTCCAGTTATCACACCCCATAGCCAGAATATTTAACAGAGCGAGTTTTCATAGCAAATTTTGAAAAAATGTTAAACTTAAAATCTCAAAGGATAATCAAGGATTCCACGAAAACGGGACAACATGGGCGGATGAATCCAAGTGGAAATGGTGGCTAATACCTCCAGTTATCACACCCCATAGCCAGAATATTTAACAGAGCGAGTTTTCATACCAAATTTTGAAAAAATGTTAAACCTAAAATCTCAAATATGGAAGAGTAATCCGGGATTCCATTAAGACATTACAATATGAAAGGATATACTTAACGGAATGAGCCTGGTGAATACCACCTTCTCCTACACCTGACCTGAGATAAAACATCGGATGTTGCCATTTTCGAATGTAGTCCATCGTTCTAAGCAACTTGTGCTCTTCCAAACTCAGAGCAAAATTTTAATTTTGAAATGATCTTTATTTTTACTCTTATTTAGAGAAGATTAAAAAATATAAAACTCTTTTTTCGATTAAAATTTTAATTTTTGTTTATAGATTATATTACTCTTCCTTCAGCTAAGAGTAAAAAAGATGATTATTTCTTTACTCCTCAAAATTGCGAAATTGTTGAGAAGAAATCAAAAGAAGAAAAAAAATGTGCTTGCACATATAAACAAGCACACAAAAAATCTTGCAGCAATTTATCTTATTGTTGTTGTTTTATTCTAAAAATGTAATAACAACAAGTAAGAAGGCTATATTCGGCTATGCCGAATCTTCAATACCCTCCACCACAAATTCGTGTAAAGTTAATACGTTAGGTTCCATAGATACACATACACCCACAAATGTATATAACACAGAAATACTTAATCAGTCATAAAATTAGTTACAATTTTGGCTGAAAAATTTTTCTACTGAACTGCCTTTTTTCTTTTTGGATATGAGCAGACAGAGAGATCGACGAAAATCGACTGAGATTTTGATTTGAAGTCATGAATATATATATTGTGGGGTCTTAAATAATTCATTCTTAGCGTTACACACAGAATGACAAAGTTAATATTCTCTCTCTACCACTTGTACTGTGGAGCGTATAAAAACAAAAAATATGCTTGTTATAAGTTCAAAACTGTTTTCCGGGAAGGAGTCCTATATGGGAGCTACAGCAAAATTTAGACCAAGATTGTTCATATTTATAATATACTTTGATTATAGTTAGAAAAATTATTGTTCTAAATTTTAATTTAAATGTTTTATCTTTATTTAAATGTGGACCGATATAGGGCAAATTAATATAATATCTTCAGAACAGTTAGCAAAATAATAGTGCGAATTTCAATAGAATTGGTCTTTATATACACGTTTTATAAGATGAAAACTGTTTTCGGTGAGGGGCCTGATATGGGAGCTACATCAAAATATAAACCGAGATTGTTCTAACTAAAAATATACAATAAAAATAGTTAAAAAATACATTGTACCGAGTTCCAATGAAATTAGTGTTTATTTGATTGTTTTATAGGCTCAAACCGGTTTTCCGGTTTAAAATAGTTAAAAAATTGATTTTGCCAAATTTCAAAAAAATTTAAAAGTTTTATAAGCTATAAATCATATTATGGGAAGGGTCCTTATATGGGAGTTGGGTCAATTAATGATCCCAGAACAATATGACTTCTTTGGATTTATTATTGTATCAAAATAAGTATATGTAACAAATTTCAGTAAATTATCTTAAAATTGCGGCCCATATGACACAAAGAGTTTGTGGTGTATCAATTATAGCTTATAACTTTTTTCCTTTTAATCAGATTTTGTTGAAGCACGTGAAATTGTATGCTAAAATTAATTTTTTTTAAGTCCAATTACATTTTTAGAAGAAATTATAAGAGTTGATTTTCGAAATTTTGAGGTTGTTTCAGATATCGATCTATAACTTCCTTGCTTATAAACCGATATAGCTGGTTTTAAATAGCAAACTGCTTAGGACAATAACAAACAATGTGGCCAAGTTTTATCGAATTTGGTCGATTATTCTAGGCGTGAGAATGTTTCCAACAGACAGACAGACGGACATAGCTAAATCGACTCAGTTTTTGATTTGATGCAATAATATATATACATTGTTGGGTCTGAGATGATTCCTTCTTGGCGTTACATACAGAATGACAAACTTAATATACCCTCACCACTTGTGGTGGTGGAGGGTATAAAAAGAAAAAAACAATAGTTCTTTTTCGAAGAGGTTATCACAGACATCGGTCTTTAACTTTTTTGTGTATGAACTAATATAGCTGGTTTTATATATGAAACTGTTTAAGACAATAACAGACAGCGTGGCCAAATTTCGCTGAATTCGGAGAATTATTGTAGGCGTAAGAATTCTGTCTGAGATGATTCCTCCTAGGCTTTACACACGGAATGCCATAGTTAATATACTCTCATTACCACTTGTGGTGGTAAGTCCGTCTGTCTGTCTGTTGTAAACATTCTACCGCCTAGAATAGTTGTCCGAATTCAATAAAACTTGGCCAAATTGTTTGTTATTGTCCTAAGCAGTTTGCTATTTAAAACCAGCTATATCGATTCATAAGCAAGGAAATTGTAGACCGATATCTGAAACAAACTCAAAATTTCGAAAATGAACTCTTATAATTTCTTCTAAAAATGTAATTGGACTTAAAAAAAATTAATTTTAGCATACAATTTCACGTGCTTCAACAAAATCTGATTAAAAGGAAAAAAGTTATAAGCTATAATTGATACACCACAAACTCTTTGTGTCATATGGGCCGCAATTTTAAGATAATTTACTGAAATTTGTTACATATACTTATTTTGATACAATAATAAATCCAAAGAAGTCATATTGTTCTGGGATCATTAATTGACCCAACTCCCATATAAGGACCCTTCCCATAATATGATTTATAGCTTATAAAACTTTTAAATTTTTTTGAAATTTGGCAAAATCAATTTTTTAACTATTTTAAACCGGAAAACCGGTTTGAGCCTATAAAACAATCAAATAAACACTAATTTCATTGGAACTCGGTACAATGTATTTTTTAACTATTTTTATTGTATATTTTTAGTTAGAACAATCTCGGTTTATATTTTGATGTAGCTCCCATATCAGGCCCCTCACCGAAAACAGTTTTCATCTTATAAAACGTGTATATAAAGACCAATTCTATTGAAATTCGCACTATTATTTTGCTAACTGTTCTGAAGATATTATATTAATTTGCCCTATATCGGTCCACATTTAAATAAAGATAAAACATTTAAATTAAAATTTAGAACAATAATTTTTCTAACTATAATCAAAGTATATTATAAATATGAACAATCTTGGTCTAAATTTTGCTGTAGCTCCCATATAGGACTCCTTCCCGGAAAACAGTTTTGAACTTATAACAAGCATATTTTTTGTTTTTATACGCTCCACAGTACAAGTGGTAGAGAGAGAATATTAACTTTGTCATTCTGTGTGTAACGCTAAGAATGAATTATTTAAGACCCCACAATATATATATTCATGACTTCAAATCAAAATCTCAGTCGATTTTCGTCGATCTCTCTGTCTGCTCATATCCAAAAAGAAAAAAGGCAGTTCAGTAGAAAAATTTTTCAGCCAAAATTGTAACTAATTTTATGACTGATTAAGTATTTCTGTGTTATATACATTTGTGGGTGTATGTGTATCTATGGAACCTAACGTATTAACTTTACACGAATTTGTGGTGGAGGGTATTGAAGATTCGGCATAGCCGAATATAGCCTTCTTACTTGTTGTTATTACATTTTTAGAATAAAACAACAACAATAAGATAAATTGCTGCAAGATTTTTTGTGTGCTTGTTTATATGTGCAAGCACATTTTTTTTCTTCTTTTGATTTCTTCTCAACAATTTCGCAATTTTGAGGAGTAAAGAAATAATCATCTTTTTTACTCTTAGCTGAAGGAAGAGTAATATAATCTATAAACAAAAATTAAAATTTTAATCGAAAAAAGAGTTTTATATTTTTTAATCTTCTCTAAATAAGAGTAAAAATAAAGATCATTTCAAAATTAAAATTTTGCTCTGAGTTTGGAAGAGCACAAGTTGCTTAGAACGATGGACTACATTCGAAAATGGCAACATCCGATGTTTTATCTCAGGTCAGGTGTAGGAGAAGGTGGTATTCACCAGGCTCATTCCGTTAAGTATATCCTTTCATATTGTAATGTCTTAATGGAATCCCGGATTACTCTTCCATATTTGAGATTTTAGGTTTAACATTTTTTCAAAATTTGGTATGAAAACTCGCTCTGTTAAATATTCTGGCTATGGGGTGTGATAACTGGAGGTATTAGCCACCATTTCCACTTGGATTCATCCGCCCATGTTGTCCCGTTTTCGTGGAATCCTTGATTATCCTTTGAGATTTTAAGTTTAACATTTTTTCAAAATTTGCTATGAAAACTCGCTCTGTTAAATATTCTGGCTATGGGGTGTGATAACTGGAGGTATTGGCCACCATTTCCACTTGGATTCATCCGCCCGTGTTGTCCCATTTTCGTGGAATCCTTGATTATCCTTTGAGATTTTAAGTTTAACATTTTTTTCAAAATTTGATATGAAAACTCGCTCTGTTAAATATTCTGGCTATGGGGTGTGATAACTGGAGGTATTGGCCACCATTTCCACTTGGATTTATCCGCCCATGTTGTCCCGTTTTCGTGGAATCCTTGATTATCCTTTGAGATTTTAAGTTTAACATTTTTTTCAAAATTTGATATGAAAACTCGCTCTGTTAAATATTCTGGCTATGGGGTGTGATAACTGGAGGTATTAGCCACCATTTCCACTTGGATTCGTCCGCCCATGTTGTCCCGTTTTCGTGGAATCCTTGATTATCCTTTGAGATTTTAAGTTTAACATTTTTTCAAAATTTGGTATGAAAACTCGCTCTGTTAAATATTCTGGCTATGGGGTGTGATAACTGGAGGTATTAGCCACCATTTCCACTTGGATTCATCCGCCCATGTTGTCCCGTTTTCGTGGAATCCTTGATTATCCTTTGAGATTTTAAGTTTAACATTTTTTCAAAATTTGCTATGAAAACTCGCTCTGTTAAATATTCTGGCTATGGGGTGTGATAACTGGAGGTATTGGCCACCATTTCCACTTGGATTCATCCGCCCATGTTGTCCCGTTTTCGTGGAATCCTTGATTATCCTTTGAGATTTTAAGTTTAACATTTTTTTCAAAATTTGATATGAAAACTCGCTCTGTTAAATATTCTGGCTATGGGGTGTGATAACTGGAGGCATTGGCCACCATTTCCACTTGGATTCATCCGCCCATGTTGTCCCGTTTTCGTGGAATCCTTGATTATCCTTTGAGATTTTAGGTTTAACATTTTTTTCAAAATTTGATATGAAAACTCGCTCTGTTAAATATTCTGGCTATGGGGTGTGATAACTGGAGGTGTTAGCCACCATTTCCACTTGGATTCATCCGCCCATGTTGTCCCGTTTTCGTGGAATCCTTGATTATCCTTTGAGATTTTAAGTTTAACATTTTTTTCAAAATTTGCTATGAAAACTCGCTCTGTTAAATATTCTGGCTATAGGGTGTGATAACTGGAGCTATTGGCCACCATTTCCACTTGGATTTATCCGCCCATGTTGTCCCGTTTTCGTGGAATCCTTGATTATCCTTTGAGATTTTAAATTTAAATTTTTTCAAAATTTGGTATGAAAGCTCGCTCTGTTAAATATTCTGGCTATGGGGTGTGATAACTGAAGGTATTGGCCGCCATTTCCACTTGGATTCATTTGCCCATGTTGTCCCGTTTTCGTGGAATCCTTGATTATCCTTTGAGATTTTAAGTTTAACATTTTTTTCAAAATTTGCTATGAAAACTCGCTCTGTTAAATATTCTGGCTATAGGATGTGATAACTGGAGCTATTGGCCACCATTTCCACTTGGATTTATCCGCCCATGTTGTCCCGTTTTCGTGGAATCCTTGATTATCCTTTGAGATTTTAAGTTTAACATTTTTTTCAAAATTTGATATGAAAACTCGCTCTGTTAAATATTCTGGCTATGGGGTGTGATAACTGGAGGCATTGGCCACCATTTCCACTTGGATTCATCCGCCCATGTTGTCCCGTTTTCGTGGAATCCTTGATTATCCTTTGAGATTTTAGGTTTAACATTTTTTTCAAAATTTGATATGAAAACTCGCTCTGTTAAATATTCTGGCTATGGGGTGTGATAACTGGAGGTATTGGCCACCATTTCCACTTGGATTCATCCGCCCATGTTGTCCCGTTTTCGTGGAATCCTTGATTATCCTTTGAGATTTTAGGTTTAACATTTTTTCAAAATTTGGTATGAAAACTCGCTCTGTTAAATATTCTGGCTATGGGGTGTGATAACTGGAGGTATTAGCCACCATTTCCACTTGGATTCATCCGCCCATGTTGTCCCGTTTTCGTGGAATCCTTGATTATCCTTTGAGATTTTAAGTTTAACATTTTTTTCAAAATTTGCTATGAAAACTCGCTCTGTTAAATATTCTGGCTATAGGGTGTGATAACTGGAGCTATTGGCCACCATTTCCACTTGGATTTATCCGCCCATGTTGTCCCGTTTTCGTGGAATCCTTGATTATCCTTTGAGATTTTAAATTTAAATTTTTTCAAAATTTGGTATGAAAGCTCGCTCTGTTAAATATTCTGGCTATGGGGTGTGATAACTGAAGGTATTGGCCGCCATTTCCACTTGGATTCATCCGCCCATGTTGTCCCGTTTTCGTGGAATCCTTGATTATCCTTTGAGATTTTAAGTTTAACATTTTTTTCAAAATTTGCTATGAAAACTCGCTCTGTTAAATATTCTGGCTATAGGGTGTGATAACTGGAGCTATTGGCCACCATTTCCACTTGGATTTATCCGCCCATGTTGTCCCGTTTTCGTGGAATCCTTGATTATCCTTTGAGATTTTAGGTTTAACATTTTTTTCAAAATTTGATATGAAAACTCGCTCTGTTAAATATTCTGGCTATGGGGTGTGATAACTGGAGGTATTGGCCACCATTTCCACTTGGATTCATCCGCCCATGTTGTCCCGTTTTCGTGGAATCCTTGATTATCCTTTGAGATTTTAGGTTTAACATTTTTTCAAATTTGGTATGAAAACTCGCTCTGTTAAATATTCTGGCTATGGGGTGTGATAACTGGAGGTATTAGCCACCATTTCCACTTGGATTCATCCGCCCATGTTGTCCCGTTTTCGTGGAATCCTTGATTATCCTTTGAGATTTTAAGTTTAACATTTTTTTCAAAATTTGCTATGAAAACTCGCTCTGTTAAATATTCTGGCTATAGGGTGTGATAACTGGAGCTATTGGCCACCATTTCCACTTGGATTTATCCGCCCATGTTGTCCCGTTTTCGTGGAATCCTTGATTATCCTTTGAGATTTTAAATTTAAATTTTTTCAAAATTTGGTATGAAAGCTCGCTCTGTTAAATATTCTGGCTATGGGGTGTGATAACTGAAGGTATTGGCCGCCATTTCCACTTGGATTCATCCGCCCATGTTGTCCCGTTTTCGTGGAATCCTTGATTATCCTTTGAGATTTTAAGTTTAACATTTTTTTCAAAATTTGCTATGAAAACTCGCTCTGTTAAATATTCTGGCTATAGGGTGTGATAACTGGAGCTATTGGCCACCATTTCCACTTGGATTTATCCGCCCATGTTGTCCCGTTTTCGTGGAATCCTTGATTATCCTTTGAGATTTTAAATTTAAATTTTTTCAAAATTTGGTATGAAAGCTCGCTCTGTTAAATATTCTGGCTATGGGGTGTGATAACTGAAGGTATTGGCCGCCATTTCCACTTGGATTCATCCGCCCATGTTGTCCCGTTTTCGTGGAATCCTTGATTATCCTTTGAGATTTTAAGTTTAACATTTTTTTCAAAATTTGCTATGAAAACTCGCTCTGTTAAATATTCTGGCTATAGGGTGTGATAACTGGAGCTATTGGCCACCATTTCCACTTGGATTTATCCGCCCATGTTGTCCCGTTTTCGTGGAATCCTTGATTATCCTTTGAGATTTTAAATTTAAATTTTTTCAAAATTTGGTATGAAAGCTCGCTCTGTTAAATATTCTGGCTATGGGGTGTGATAACTGAAGGTATTGGCCGCCATTTCCACTTGGATTCATTTGCCCATGTTGTCCCGTTTTCGTGGAATCCTTGATTATCCTTTGAGATTTTAAGTTTAACATTTTTTTCAAAATTTGCTATGAAAACTCGCTCTGTTAAATATTCTGGCTATAGGGTGTGATAACTGGAGCTATTGGCCACCATTTCCACTTGGATTTATCCGCCCATGTTGTCCCGTTTTCGTGGAATCCTTGATTATCCTTTGAGATTTTAAGTTTAACATTTTTTTCAAAATTTGATATGAAAACTCGCTCTGTTAAATATTCTGGCTATGGGGTGTGATAACTGGAGGCATTGGCCACCATTTCCACTTGGATTCATCCGCCCATGTTGTCCCGTTTTCGTGGAATCCTTGATTATCCTTTGAGATTTTAGGTTTAACATTTTTTTCAAAATTTGATATGAAAACTCGCTCTGTTAAATATTCTGGCTATGGGGTGTGATAACTGGAGGCATTGGCCACCATTTCCACTTGGATTCATCCGCCCATGTTGTCCCGTTTTCGTGGAATCCTTGATTATCCTTTGAGATTTTAGGTTTAACATTTTTTTCAAAATTTGATATGAAAACTCGCTCTGTTAAATATTCTGGCTATGGGGTGTGATAACTGGAGGTATTAGCCACCATTTCCACTTGGATTCGTCCGCCCATGTTGTCCCGTTTTCGTGGAATCCTTGATTATCCTTTGAGATTTTAAGTTTAACATTTTTTCAAAATTTGCTATGAAAACTCGCTCTGTTAAATATTCTGGCTATGGGGTGTGATAACTGAAGGTATTGGCCGCCATTTCCACTTGGATTCATCCGCCCATGTTGTCCCGTTTTCGTGGAATCCTTGATTATCCTTTGAGATTTTAAGTTTAAATTTTTTCAAAATTTGGTATGAAAACTCGCTCTGTTAAATATTCTGGCTATGGGGTGTGATAACTGGAGGTATTGGCCACCATTTCCACTTGGATTCATCCGCCCATGTTGTCCCATTTTCGTGGAATCCTTGATTATCCTTTGAGATTTTAAGTTTAACATTTTTTTCAAAATTTGATATGAAAACTCGCTCTGTTAAATATTCTGGCTATGGGGTGTGATAACTGGAGGTATTGGCCACCATTTCCACTTGGATTCATCCGCCCATGTTGTCCCGTTTTCGTGGAATCCTCGATTATCCTTTGAGATTTTAAGTTTAACATTTTTTTCAAAATTTGCTATGAAAACTCGCTCTGTTAAATATTCTGGCTATAGGGTGTGATAACTGGAGGTATTGGCCACCATTTCCACTTGGATTCATCCGCCCATGTTGTCCCGTTTTCCCGAAATCCTTGTTTTTTGTCAGTATTCTGATTGTGCAGAGCTCTGTTAAACCGTTAACAGAGCTCTGTTAATTGGTTAACAGAGCTCTGTTAAGTGAAAAGGTTTGTGTCTAGGATCAAATTTTAAAATTTATCTTCACACACATCGAAAATCGTACCCTGGTATAGAGTAAAAATCTTGTCATTAATAGGGTGGCATAAGAAATAGTTTAATTATGGTGTAAGTTAATAGGACTTAATTGTTTTTCTCTTTCCTATAAATATAATTAAAGGTGTATTGAATTTAACCTCCAAATATGATTCTCATATGGTATTATTTTACATACATTTTGGACTTTTTTCAATTCAAATAAAGCATGATTTCGATTTCTTTAAAATAAATTAATATATTATTTTTTGGAAAATTATATGTATAAAATGATATACCTGTTCTTTGTAGTCATACAATAAGCAATAAAATATTGAATTTCAAATCAAAATATCAAAAGAAATACAGGAAATCGTAAAACCCATTAAAATTCAAAAACATCATTTAATCCTTAATCAAAAAAGGATTTCTTAAATAAAACAATTTATATGAATATAAAAATAAGAAAACGTCTTAATTTGAACTACTAATATTTATAAAAAATGCACACGTACAAAAATTTAAATTTAGGTCTCTTTTAGAATACTTTTTTTGTTCAAAATATATTGTCCTTAAAGAAAAAAATAAAAAGCGTTTTAATACCCTCCACCACCACAAGTTGTGATGAGAGCATATTAACTTTGTCATTCCGTTGATAACACCAAGAAGGAATCATTTCAGAATAAGTCATCAAAATCGTATTAATAGAATAAAAGTTTTGGGCTGAAGTATGTAAAATTTTGATACACCCCAATTTTTGTGTGTCATGTAGGTCGCAATTTTGAAGATAATTTTCTGAAATTCGCCATATATATTTATTTTGATACAATGATATACCCAAAAATACTAAATTGTGCTGGGCCAGTTTTGTTCTAGCTCCCATATAAGGCCCCTTCACGGAATATTAATACCATATAAAATCCTAAATATGAATCAATTCTTTTGAAATTCCGAACATATATTTTCCTAAATATCTCGACTTAAGTTATTAATTCACAAACATCTGTCCATGTTTTTCTAATTCACGAATATGAGGCCACTTCCTGGAAAACTCTTTTGAGCTTATAAAACTATTGAATAAAGTTCTCAATATTTTGAGATATTTTGCTATAGAACTCATATCAAGCCCCTTCTCGGAAAAAGGTTTTGTAATATCAAGTCCAATTTTACTATAGTGTTATTTAAGTTCCCTTCTGAAAAAGAGTTGATTAACTCATAAATTGGATTCATTATGTTACAGTATTTCATTAGAGGTCGTTCAATAGAGGTCTTTGATGCAGCAATATCTTCAACTCATGCTAATATTTGTATAATGTTATTGGTGCGAGTATTTAAGATTCGACACAGCCGAATATAGCATTCTTGTTTCAGTTAAAACATTTCAAAAAGCCGAGAAAGAAATGTTCTTATTTTTTCACATAAAACATGCAAAAAACCTATTAAAAACTCCCTTAGAAAAAATAGACAATACAAAATATGATATAGTCCAACTCATACAAATTTTGTGGGAGATATGTTTATATATGTGTATGTATAAGTATAAATGTATAAGGGTTTACTAACCAACTAAAAACAAAAAAAGGAGTAAAATTTATTTGTATAGAATTCGAGCTGAACCTTTTATGTTTGTTTATATGTTTGTGCGTATATATTTTTGTATGTTTTATGTATGTGAGGGTGTATGAGAATTTATGTCCTTCTACATTGAAATTCCATATAGGATATTGTTTGTTTGTTTTTTGTTTATTTTCTGACCAGCAAAATGGAAATGTGAGAAACTAACAAAGTTAAAAGTCCAAAATAAAAAGAATCGGCCTAAAGGTAAAATAAATATGGATATGTAAAGTGAACAAGCAAAATTCTAAGAATATTTTTGTGAATAA
>PYHX02000467.1:81887141-81932752 GCA_004302925.2 Cochliomyia hominivorax
TAACTAATGGAAAAATAACGTAAAAAAACCCATACATATGTATAATATAAACTGTAAATGTATATGAATAATAGTTTATTCGTATTCTTTAGATTGCAATTTATGCTGAAACATGGTTAATACAACAAACATATTCTTACATTATCACATATACATATACACATACATACATTATGCTATATTATGTTTTATGAATTTATAAAATATATAACAAATTAAGCAAATTCTGTTCCGACTTTAGTCTAATATTTGCTCTATACTATAAATAAAATGAGAAAAGGATGGATTTTATTATAGTTGTTTTGTAACTAGAAGGTGTTGATTTAGTATTGGAAAAGAAATTTATTTTGGAATAATAGTAAAATAACATCGAAATGAATGTAGAGCAATTAAGAATCTAAGAATGTTTACTTAAATGGAGTAATAAAAATAAAGAAATACTTATTAAAAACGTGCTCATTTAAGAAGTCGTGGGTAGTGTTATGGATGAAATAAATACAAAATAAATACAGATTTCTTTTGTGATAATAACATAAATTAATGAAATATATTAGGGAATTAAATGGACTATAAAATAATTTATAAGTGAAAAATGGACTGTCCAGCTCAGCATTATTATGTATGGAAAATAGGGATGCTAATGTAAAAAATCATGGATTTTACCGGGATTTAAAAAAGCCGGAATCCCGGGATTTGAAAAAGATCAATCCGGAGACTTTTCGATGCTCATACATTTCAAATTTGTGTAATTGTCATATATTTTTTTCAAAATAATACTTAAACACGAAGAACACAAAGTTCCCATCAAATTTTGATATTAATATTAAGTTTTCTTTCTTAAGAAAGAAAAAGATGTAGTTTTTTTATTGAAATTACTGTGTTTTATTATGGATCAAAACAAAATAGAAAAATACCGGCATCACAAGACTTCGATTTATAAAATCCCAAATCCCGTTTGGCATCCATAATAGTAACAAGAAAAATATACATTCTTTAAATAACAGCTAAATAAATGGAAAGAAATTAAATAGTAAAATGGACAAAAATATCTTTTTTGAAGTTAAATATAGAGAATCCATTTATGGTGCTATATATAAATGGATTCTCTATATTTAACTTCAAAATACCTAAAATTCCGATTCGACAAAAAATTAATTAAAAAATTGAGTTTTTTTACAAAAATGGTCACTCCGTCTTAATAGAGAGCTTTTTGATTGTATAGCAAAAAAAATCCAAAAAAAAAAGTTAATGAAATTTTGATAGATTTACTGGGGAAGGTATTTCCCAAATGAGCTCGCATGTATTTACATGGATTTATGTTAATAATTCCTTTAGAATTATAAAGAAAAAAAATTACAGTCCGGAGGAAATTCGAAATGTTATTTTTCTCAAGAAATCCCAATAAAAGTGTCATATTTCTTAATATGACTTTTTTCGGTTCCGCATTAACATAAGATTCTTGCACTAAAAATATTAAATTTTGAACAGAATTCAAGAATTATTTTGGAAATATTTTTGCACTCTACTCAAAATACCATGAAAACTTTACAAATTTAAGTCCTTTTTTATCCTCCACCACCACAAGTAGAGAAAGCAGGTGAACTAACTTTGTCTTTTAGTGGGTAACGATAAGAAGGAATCATCTAAGAAAAATCATCAAATCAAAATCGGAGTTGTTTAGGATATTTACTTCAGGCCGTCTGTTTGTTTTTAGCACGTTCACTTCCATAATAATTGCTACAGCAAAATGAAATTTGGACAGGTTAATTGTCCAAAAGCAAAATTGGTTCAGTACATTAGCAGATATAAGCCGATATTTGAAGCAACCTCTAAGTTGAAGCGACTAAATTTCATACATTTTTTAAATAAACAAAATTTTGTCATTTGGCTTTATGTATCACATTATCACTCCAAAAATTATCGAAATCGGTTCAGGAGAAAAAAATTATATTAAGTGTTCTTTTGTTATATGTAAGAAATACGTTAACACATTCACAAAATACATACAAATGTGTATTACACTGTGTATGTATAAATATTATAACAAAACATAATATACTTTTGAAGTGTAGGGTATTAAGTTAAAGTCGAATACTTTTTACTTGTTTTAAATAAATTAACCAGTTGACCAATTTTGGTTGTACACACACCCGCCCCTGGGCCCATTTAGTACTTGTGCTCTTCTAAATAAAATGAAAATATCTGACGAATAATACGTAAATTTCATTTCATATTCAGTAGTTCTAAATTTACAGAATTATATTCAAAAAGCACTTTCGGACCACTGTGTATTGTGATACTCTGACATTTTCAAATAAATTCCATATCTATTTGAATAAGTGATGCCAGAATCTTATTTAAATAAAAATTATTAACAAAAGGTTTAAAATTAATCTCAATATTAAAATATGAAATAAAATTTTATAAATTATAATTTGAATAGATACAAATAAATAAATATTTTCTTGAATAAAAGTGCAAATATTGTTTAAATCTTTATTTGGTATTGAAAAACAAAAATCCGAAAAATAAATCGATTTACTTTAATAATTTTGAAAGACTTAAGAGAATAAATTGAAAGAAATAGAAGAAAATGTTTAAATATCAGAACATGTTTAATGAAATCTTTACACCTTCATGCTTAATAGAGCATTAACCCCCTGAAGATAAATAAGAACATGAAGTAGATAAAATCACAAAAAGTAAAAAAAAAACTTAGATAAATTAAATTTCAAACAAAGAAAAAATAAACATCTTTAATTTATGATAAACGTTTTTTTTTAGAAAATACACCTAAATATCTCTTTTTATAAACAATATGCTGGTTTCAAATAATTTTCTAACATTTAAAGATTATTTTTTTGTTTTTAGCTCTGTGAATAAATCCCTTGTTCTCTCATCAAATCTATATTTTATCTTTAATAACAAGAAAAGTTCAAATTACAGAAATCTTTTTTTGTTCAACTTTAAACTTTTGATATCCTCCATCACCACAAAGTTAATGTACCGTAAGTTTGTCATTACATATGTAACGCTTAGAAGGAATCATCTCAGACCCCATAATGTATATACATTCTTGCATCAAATCAAAATCTGATTTCGATTGATTTAGCTATGTCGTCTGTCTGTTTGTTTTTGGCACGCTCACACCCAAAAAAGTTATGTTCAAATCTCTAAATTAAAGCGAAGATCTTTCGTAAAGTTGTCAATTAAAAATCGGTAAATTTAGCCATTATATCAAGGAATATGTACATCATTGCTATTCCAAAAATTATCAAAATCGGTTCAATAGAAAAAAGCCAAAAATATAACTTATTTCATTACATACAAGAAAAAGTTTCATATATTATATGCGTTTGTGAGTGTATATGTGAGTGTGTGAGGTACGAAACGTAATATCATTATTTCTCACAGATTTATGGTGAAGAGTATTGAAGATTCAGCATAGCCGAATATAGCATTCTTACTTGTTTTTATATTTTTGTTCTTTTCTAAAAATTAAACCATTAATCATATTTTTTTGTTGTTGTCTTGCCATTAAATCAAGTTTCATGTATTTGACAGGTTTTTATAAGAATTGTTTTTTTTGTACATCTTAGATTAGTAAAAGAAGATTGATTTGGTTACATACTCACTGGATGAGAATGCATTAAAGAATATAATGCATTTTTTTGACTTTCTTTGGAAGCTTCATAATATCAGTTTTAAGTCAGTTGAGAAATGCAATTTTAAAAGTCATTTTCATAAAGATTTAAACGTATTCTCTAAAAACATAACTTAAGATTTTGAAATTAAATGAAATATCAACATAATTTTTTAGTAAGTTCCATTCATTACCACAATCCTTACCATGTAATGTATTCTAAAGCAAAAACATATTAACAAAATATTTAAGATTTCAAGGAGAATTATATTTCAATAAAATAATTGAAAAGTCGCTCATACAAAATTCGTTATTTTTCTTATGTATTTAAAATTAACCGGCATTAATTTAGCTAATTATTATTCTAATACAGTAGTTTTAAATTAAATTTATTTTTAAGTGGGTTAGTCAAAGGTACAACTTTTAGTAGGCAATTTTATGTTAAAAGAGCTTTTTTATAGAATTGTATTTTAATAACTTAATTATATGTTTGACTTCAAGTTAAAATGTTTGTCTAAATAATACTAATTTGGAATAAAAAATCGATAATCTAAAATAAACATATTTATTTTTACTAAGATGTGTATTACCCAACACAGTGGGATAGAATCAATATTTGTAAAAACAGAATTCTTTCAGCTATTTTGAAATAAACAAAATTTTTACTCCTTTTTAAGATTTTAGGAAATTTTAGAAAATGTGTATCTTGTCATTAAAGTGTTGAGAATAAATATTATTTTGATGAGAAGATTTCTTTGTATTCTCTAAAATGTATTGATAAATAAATGTAACATATATGTAAAATTCCAAATTTGGTAAAATTCATAAGACCATTAACGGTTTTCAGATGCAAAATTTAAATTTAAACCTTTAAACCTTTCAGAAAAATATAAATTTTCGAAAACTTTTGTTTTGGATGATAATACGTGCAGACAATTTTTTCGGTTTATTAAACTAAAAAATTTGAAACTTTATGGATTTTTAAATTGAAAATTATTTATGGTCTGACTTTAGATATCGTCCTATAAATATATAAACGAAAAAATGGAATTAAGTGAACTAAACAAATTTCGGATATTTATTCAGAAAAACTGACTCAAAACCTTGGTAGATTCTGAAATTTCAAAAATAGAAAACAAAACTAATTCAAAAACCGTAAAAAGTCTGATATATAAGAATAAAAAAAGAAATCTTGGTCTTGAAACATAACATTATCTAGTTTGTCTTATCTTAGTTCTACCTTAAGAGGAGGAATGAAAATAAAGACCTATAAATGGAGACATTAATATTATACATTATTACATGGGAAATTAGAACCGATTTACAACTCTTTCTATAATTAAAAAAAAAAAATCGTTGCATACTTTAAGGAGAAAGTAAATTGTTTTCTTTAATTGTTATGAAATACACATTTTGGGATTTTTGTGCACAAATTGCGAAAATCAAATTAAAAACTAAAATAAAACACTCATGCTAAATTCGGATATTTATAAGTCCAGATTTACAGAAACTTATCTTAAAATTTTGTAAAATCCATTAAGATATGGATCCAAAGTTGTTCATTCAAATTAAAACCTATGCTCACGTTTACATCGTATCTAAGAAATCTACAATTAAAATATAAATTTTCCTATACCATAACAATATATAATTCCATGAGTTCATTAAAAAATCGGTTTAAACAAACACCTGGTGAATTTAATTAAAATGAAGGATGCACTTTTCGATTGGTTTTCAGCACAGAGAAATATCGATAGTAAAAAAGGGTCTGATAATATATAATTCATACTAAAGGACATCCACTGTATAAAAAATCTTTTTTTATTGTTCTCATATAGCCGAGGTGTCCACTCACTCAGGTGTCACGATTTTTAAATCAACTATTTTTATTTCGAAATTTCAATTGATTAATCATCATTGACTTTTTAATCGAAAAAATAGTACATTTTGAAAAATAAAAATTATTTTTTATTTTTCACAATTCTAAGAAATTACACTTTTCGATTAACCGTCCACTAAGAAATCGATTTAAGTAGTTGTTGGCAGCGTAGGATGGATCACAGATAATAAATTTTTTTACATTCCCAACCACAATCGAGATTGATTTACTAGTGTCCTCATTTAGAATCCTGTAATTATGTCTACATTGTGTCTTGGATCTCTAAACTTTTCTTCTCTTTATGAAATTTTATAGAAGTTGGTCCATATTATGGTTGTTAAGAAGGTTGTTACCATTTAATTTTTAAAATAAAAGTCTATGAATCATGTATTTACACCCTACACCATCGTAGGTGGTTGGGGTATTATACGCTTTAGTATACATAGTATACCTTAAGTATACCGTTCAACTCAGAATGATTTTCAGAGTCCATTTAAAGATGCCGTCCCATACAAAAATTAAATAATTGTTCGTAACTATTATTTATAACCAACATTGTGATGTAGGGTATTACATAGTTTTAATATCAAAATTAGTTGGACAAAACTGATATGTATCTGTTGTTACAAATATTACCATACACAATAAGGCCCATTGGTTCATAGATCCGGAATAACGTATATCCTAATCCCTTTAAAGAGAAGGATTTTTAACTTACAAAGGACATTATTCTATTAAAGTATTGATCTGTTTTATTGAATATATTTTATTGCATTAAAAGTAACTGAAATGTTTCGAAAAGTTTCGAAAGAGTTCACCCTTTTCGATTCCACAAAGTTTTGGAGAAGAATTATAGATTCTTTCGAATTTGGGGAGAGATATTCGCAAAAGACAACAAATTCATAATTTATGTGCAACTAAAACCAAATTACAGTCTGCTATTACCAAATATTTTCGTTACCAATTTACCACTTTTTTTACTTGGTAATTAAAGCCTCATTGAAAACCAACTATTAAAAATCTATGACACAAGTATTGTGGACTATAATTTACAAGTAACAATAAACTATTATTAAAAATAAATCAATTGATAGGCAAGGTAGGTACAAAAACAAAAATGAAAAACAACTCCACAATAATAACACGACAACTCACACATGCCACACATTTGACAGTTAACATGTAGCATGCAACAATGACAAAAAAACCGAAATCAAATACTCTTTAAAAATATATATATTTTCTTTTTTATAAAATTTAAATTGCTAATAAAATTTAAACAGAATAATAAAAACAACAAGACAAATTTAAAAACCCGTATATGGAGAGAATTTGAAATACAAACAAAAGTAACACACACACACATATTTATTTAAAACAAATTGAAACCAACCCATAGAATGAATGCAATTGACATCAGAGTCAGTCTGGTAACAGAAAAAGGAAAAACCTTTAAAATTATCAATGAGTCTGATGGTTCGTGGTCATGTGAATGGTGTTTGTGTGTTTGAATATGTTCTAAAGTATACAAACTCACATAACCTCAAAAAAAGTATTTATTGTATAAATATTAGAGTTAATGAATCCCCAGATACCAAAAAAACCTTTTTTGATTTAAAAAGAAAAATTAATATATTGAAACAAAAACAAAAACAAAAAAACACTCAGACAGGCCAACATGTCAATTAACTTGGTCGTTAGTTTAATAGATATATTAATGTGCCACACACAGATACACATGCCAAGAAGTAACTAGAGATAGTTAAATAAATATTTTTTCCTTTCTATCAGAGTTTGTCGTCTCTACATTTAATACAGAGATTAAGGTTTTCTTGGGTTCTTTAAGATTGTAATAACAATAATCATTAGAGTGTCAATAATTCTATTTACCTGTTTGAGAGTGTTTGTGTGTTAGATATGTATATATTTATATGTATTTTGTGATGTCACAAATTGAATCACAATTTCTGGGTTAAAAGATATTTTAACTCAAAATAAATTTTCTCAAATTTTAATTTTCCTTTATTTTCTTGTTTTTAAATTTTGTTGTATAATTTAAGTTGAAATTTATTAGTTAACTAATTTTTATGAGGGCTTATTGTTTTATAACACTTTTTTGGGGACGTTTAAAATAATGAAATAAAAGAAAAATGTTATAGGATAAGATAAATTCTACGAGTATCATATAGATAATGGAAATGTATATAATATTTATGACTCTATTAGGGCATTGGAAGATATTGTTTGCTAT
Organism: Cochliomyia hominivorax; assembly: GCA_004302925.2. NCBI lineage: Eukaryota > Metazoa > Arthropoda > Insecta > Diptera > Calliphoridae > Cochliomyia > Cochliomyia hominivorax. The sequence continues at coordinate 81,894,915 of PYHX02000467.1, forward strand.
TACAGTTTTAGTTTGCAAACTGGTATTTAATGGCCATTTTCCTTTTTGTGTTTGCATTGACCTTTTGTTCTTTCGAATTTTATTGTTTATTTTTACTTATTGTTTCGAATGCCATTGTATAGATTATACAAGTGTTTTTTTTTTTTTTTGTTATTTGCTCAAATCACCTGTAGGCTGTTTTAAGGAAAATTTTCATTTTTCGAAAATGGAGCCTTTTAAAGTGGAAATAAAACAGAGTAAAAACATATCAATATCATCTTAAATTATTCTGTTCGTAATTAGGATTTATATTTGTCGTCAAGATGAGATTATCTGATCGAAAACGTTAAACACTGAAACAGAATCTATTCTTCAAAAATATACTAAAATTATTCCCGATTTATACAAATTCTTTAAAATGTTATGGTTATAGCACACATATTGTGATTACAATGTACTTATTTCTTAATAATTTAAAAATTCTATCATGTCTGTTTTCAATTATATAACAAAATTTTTAAATGTTATAATATTTAAAAATATGCTTAAGACAAGCATAATATGATTATATATAAATAATCATAAAAATATGACTATTATGACGATAACATTATTATTGAGATTAGCATTATATTGCATTTGAATCAGACAGTCAATTGCTTTTGCCAAAGTAAATAAAATGTACTATGTTTAAAACAACAAACAAATGATCAGCAAAATTTTTTATAAACATAATATAGTTACTATAATAAAAGATTGTTTGTATAAGTTTTGGGCACATGACTTAATTAGAAAATAACATAATTTAGAATAGTTCAACTATAATGCACGATAGTAATTGTAAATCACACTTTTAAGTCATGTTTTTTATCCAATTAAATTTTTTGAGGGTCTGATAAATCCAATCATGAGCTAACATGAGCAGCGCATTGCGATTTTTGAAGGGTTTTAAAAATAATTTCATAAACTTTGTGATATTTTTGACCAACACAAAAGTCTGAGTGTATTCACAATCAGTAAAATTTCGGGTGAATTGCAATGAAACAGGTTTGTAGGAAATGTGAAAGCACATTGATATTATTCGAGAGAGTGTGGTAGGCGTTATCACACCATTGAGGGAATTGAATTTACACATTTCAATGGATCTATTTGCAAGTGTTTTAAGATGGAAAATTTAAAGTCATTTCTTGATTTAGAAATGAGAAAGATATAAGCCGAAAATTCTTTTAAAGTTATAAGTAAAAACGATGTTTATTTTGAATATACAATGAAAATAGATAATTTTAAGGAAGAATAGAAAGTTTCAATAAATGATGAAAATATTAAAGGAAAAAATATTATGATCAGAGACTGACGTACTTAAGGCATACAACTTCTAAACTTGAATTACCGGTAAACTGACAATAGCTTTTGTACTCTATGCAAGTGGAAGAAATGCTGCAATCTAACGAAACAATAAAGTCGTAACTCTATTGTTCATAACAAGCCTGTCTGATCATGCTCGAAATCTAGCTAAATGAACGTTAATAAGAAAGAATTGAAATAATCAACTTTGTTCTCTATTGTTTAAAAATCGACCATTTAAACTAAAATCAATTCCAAATTAAAGGGCCCCATTATAATTACTCACAAAAAAATTCTTAGAATTTTGCTAGTTCACTTTACATATCCATATTTATTTTACCTTTAGGCCGATTCTTTTCATTTTGGACTTTTAACTTTGTTAGTTTCTCACATTTCCATTTTGCTGGTCAGAAAATAAACAAAAAACAAACAAACAACAATATCCTATATAGAATTTCAATGTAGAAGGACATAAATTCTCATACACCCTCACATACATAAAATATACAAAAATATATACGCACATACATATAAACAAACATAAAAGGTTCAGCTCGAATTCTATACAAATAAATTTTACTCCTTTTTTTGTTTTTAGTTGGTTAGTAAACCCTTATACATTTATACTTATACATACACATATATAAACATATCTCCCACAAAATTTGTATGAGTTGGACTATATCATATTTTGTATTGTTCTATTTTTTCTAAGAGAGTTTTTAATAGGTTTTTTGCATGTTTTATGTGAAAAAAATAAGAACATTTCTTTCTCGGCTTTTTGAAATGTTTTAACTGAAACAAGAATGCTATATTCGGCTGTGTCGAATCTTAAATACTCGCACCAATAACATTATACAAATATTAGCATGAGTTGAAGATATTGCTGCATCAAAGTTAATAATTAGTTCAACAACTTAAAAACTGGTTCCGAAAACGACCTCTAATGAAATACTGTAACATAATGAATCCAATTTATGAGTTATTAAACTCTTTTTCAGAAGGGAACTTAAATAACACTATAGTAAAATTGGACTTGATATTACAAAACCTTTTTCCGAGAAGGGGCTTGATATGAGTTCTATAGCAAAATATCTCAAAATATTGAGAACTTTATTCAATAGTTTTATAAGCTCAAAAGAGTTTTCCAGGAAGGAAAAATATGGACAGATGTTTGTGAATTAATAACTTAAGTCGAGATATTTAGGAAAATATATGTTCGGAATTGATTCATATTTAGGAGTTTTATATGGTATTAATATTCTGGGAAGGGGTTATATGGGAGCTAGAACAAAACTGGCTCAACAACAAAATTTAGAATTTTTATGTATATCACTGTATCAAAATAAATATATATGGCGAATTTCAGAAAATTGTCTTCAAAATTGCGACCTACATGACACTCAGAGATTCAGCCCAAAACTTTTTTTCTGACATAATTCCTTTTTGGTGTTAACAACGGAATGACAAAGTTAATATGCTCTCATCACAACTTGTGGTGGTGGAGGGTATTAAAACGCTTTTTATTTTTTTTATTTAAGGACAATATATTTTGAACAAAAAAAGTATTCTAAAAGAGACCTAAAATTAAATTTTTGTACGTGTGCATTTTTTTATAAATATTAGTAGTTCAAATTAAGACGTTTTCTTATTTTTATATTCATATAAATTGTTTTATTTAAGAAATCCTTTTTTGATTAAGGATTAAATGATGTTTTTGAATTTTAATGGGTTTTACGATTTCCTGTATTTTTTTGATATTTTAATTTGAAATTCAATATTTTATTGCTTATTGTATGACTACAAAGAACAGGTATATCATTTTATACATATAATTTTCCAAAAAATAATATATTTATTTTAAAGAAATCGAAATCGTGGTTTATTTGAATTGAAAAAAGTCCAAAATGTATGTAAAATAATACCATATGAGAATCATATTTGGAGGGTAAATTCAATACACCTTTAATTATATTTATAGGAAAGAGAAAAACAATTAAGTCCTATTAACTTACACCATAATTAAAATATTTCTTATGCCACCCTATTAATAACAAGATTTTTACTTTATACCAGGTCACGATTTTCGACTCTTTTTTATTCTTCGTAACCGCGGATCTTTCAAAGAGTTTTATTTAAAATAAAAAAAGAGTTTTATTTTTTATCGCTCAAAAGTTATAAAAAACAAAGAATATAAAAATACAAAAGAGCAAAATCAAAAAAAGAGTGAATAATTCGTACAAATTGTTTTGAAGTCGTGTATAGCAGTCGCAAATGTTTACAAGCTTTGTATGAATATACAAACGCACTCTCGTATTAAATTATATTTACTTTGGTTGTATGAATTTTGCTGGGTTTCTTTATTGGATGTTTTTAAAATAAAACAAGAACAGTACGTTTTATAATGGCAAGAAATTTTTTGGTGTGCTTACACACAACCACATTTGTATTTTTTATTTTTTCAACTATTTAGCTTTTTTGAGCGAATTAAAAGATAATCCTCTTTGTTTGCTCTTAACTGAAAGAAGATTAAAGACAAGAATTTTAATCCAAAAATAAGAGTTTTATTTTTTTAATCTTCGCAAATTAAGTTCATTCGAAAATAAGAATTTTTCTCCGAGTTTTTCCATACTCTGCACACTTCAATTATCCCTTTTTATGAACAGTTTTAAAAATTAATTATTATTTTAACAATTCCATTGACAACTTACCTTAATTAATTATTTGATTTAGTGAAGCACAGTAGTTGTTAATATGTATATGTGTTAGTATGTTTATTCCTTCATACGTTGTTAATAATTTAAACAACCTCTGTGTTTTATGCAGAAAATAAAATCCATTAAATTGTGGCCACGAAACCCTGACCTTTTTTTTATCCAGCAGATACGAGTATAATAAATATATTTAAAAACCCCTTTTTATTCTGAATAAATTACTCCTTGTAAAAGAAAAATGGCGAATTCAATGCAGGTTTAACCGCAAATTGTTGTGTACTGTAAATAAGAGAAAAAAGAGAGAAAGATTGAGAAAGAATCAGTATAAAAGTTTAAATAAAAAAATTATAGTCAATTAAGAAAAAAAACTAACTAAAAATGTTTTGTAGAAAACTAATCAGAAAGATGAATAAGAAATTAAATGAAATCAAAACAATATTAAATACTTATAATACAATAATAAAAATAATACAATAATTAAAAAAAAACTAAAACACGAAAGCAAATATAATTAAATAATTTTATTTTAAAGTGAAATTAGAGAACAAACAAAAGAAATTCAAAAAAAGAGCAGTTAATTCATATTATTTGTGACGAACAAACAAACTACAATACCCACACTTATACATTATACAATTTTAATATACTAAAAAAAAACACACACATACAAACACATGCACATGAAATAAAATTTAATCGTCTTTTAATTCTATAGAATTTTGTATGACTGTTTGATTAGGTTTTAATAAAGAAAATAACATTAGAATGAGATGTTGCTTTTGTTTTCTATAAAGATTTTCAAACGATTTTTTCATTCACATAAACAAATTTGTCTAAATTTTAAAAATTGACAAATTTTATATTATTTTGAAAACATTTGAAGACATCACAATCTTGGAGATATACAGCTAGTTTTATTTACTACTGCACAATCTACTCTCATCTAAGGCATATAAAACTCGGTTATTGTTGCACAGAGCGCAATTAAAACTGTGTTAGATGTGAACTATCATTGAACTAGAACTAAACTAGAACCGAAGTAAAATTGAACTAGAACTGAATTAGAAATGAAATAGAATTGAACTAGAACCGAAGTAGAACTGAACTAGAACTGAAGTAAAAATGAACTAGAAGTAAACTAGAACTGAATTAGAACTGAACTAGAAATAAAAGGACTATTTGGTATGAAAAAATAAAGCTAATGCAGATTAAATAGCATACAAGGCTCGAAAAGTTCCTAATAGAACGCTGCTAAAAATTTAGAGGCCACAAACAGAACAAACAGGAAACAAAAGAAGAGGCTACTTCTATTGATAATGCGTCCACTTCTTACTATCCTGACTTGGCATCATGTCACTATGGTTAACAAGCCCTTGAGTGGCACAAGGACAGTAATGTGGTATTTGTGCAAAAAGTGGGAAATACTACAAACTGTCCGGAGCTTATGACTGTGGAAAGATATTAAGCTCTTGTAAAAATAGAGTTGTAGATCAAAAAAAAGTGTCCAAAAAATGGTAGATTTTAAACGCAAATGGTCTATCTGTTTAAGAAAATTGGCAGAAAACTCTTTAAAAACATTAATAGAAGAGTTTCCGAAAAGTTTCGAAATTTAGTAACTAGTGATTAAAGCTTTTTTTTAATTGTAACAATAATTTCAATAGAATTAAAAAAATTAAAACATTAAGTTTAGAGGATTTGTTTTTATTTACATATATTTATGTTAAGAATATTTCGATCTCACTCCTTATTGGATGTGGAATGTTGCCACAAAAATATAGAAATAATTCTAAAGAGCATAACACTTTCTACAAATATATCGAAAATTCCATATTTTGTTGATGCTATAAATGTCACACGACATTATTTTACTTCTATATGTTCGAACATTTACACAATTAATTAAATCATTGGCAATTAATCGTTTTAATACCGAAATCGATTTTTAATAAAATAAATAGATTTAAATTGACTTTAATTCATTTATAGACATAATAAATAATAAAACTAGTTTCTAACGGCTTTCTATTGAAATTACATCACATATTATCAAATTGATAATTGGCATCACTTACAGTTGAAAAGAAGAGAGAAATTAATAGAGAGACAAAATTTAAGCAAAGCTTAAGCTTAAACCAGATCTTAATGTTTATACAAGAGAACAAAGACCTGAAAACAAGCTTTGGTTAAATAATAAATGAGAGCTTGTTATAAAACATACGCAAAAAGAAATAAAATAAACGATTTATATAAAAGAGATAAGGCAGAAGAGAAAAAAACGAAACAAGTGATAATTAAAGAAGAAAAACAAAATAATATTAAATACGGATGACTAAACAAACGTCCCTCAAAAGCAAAAAATTACAAAAACAATGATTTGGAAAAAAACCAAAACAAAAAAAAAACATCATCATTTGGAAACATTATTAAAATGTTTGCAAAAAAGAAAAAAATAGAAACTGAACACAAAAACAAAACGCACAAGAGTTTTATTGACAGTTTATCAGAGACTTGAAAAAAATCAAGTCTTTAAAACAAACGAATCACTTCAACTCGACACGCTTAAGATTAATGCTGATGATGTGGAGGAGCAGCAATATATTACGAATCATTGTGCGTAAAAATAAATATTAAATTTTCTTCTTTTTTCTTTAATCTTCTACAAAAACAAAGAACGCTTATGAACATAAATACACCCACGTATATTAATTCCTTTTTTCAAACTTAAAACAAGTTAAAATTTTATAGTCTGTCAAGATCGACTATGTCATACTCTACACCACATGACTGCTAAAAAATTATGAAAGGCCCACGTATAACTTGCTTTGCTCATTTATGCTTATGTGTGTAATAGATTATTCTTATACTCACGTTTATGTAAAATTTATGCATTTTAAAAGGAATTTTTTCTGGAGGGTTAAATGGGAGCTAGAAAAAATTTTGAAACGACCCTCGTATATCTTTATTTGACTAAATATTTTTACAATACCCAAACAAACAAAACAACCACCCTTCAAAGAGATAATTGTAAGGGTGGTTGTATGAAACCTATAAGAAATAAATATAAATAATAAGATCGATCCTCGTATAATCTGGCACATCTTTTTAGAATATAATAAAATTTATTCCGGGAGACATTTGTATAACACCTATATGATATAATGGACCGATCACAACCGATTTTAGTAGGCATCGATCTCAGCCCAAATTTCATTAAGATACCTTCAAAACTGTGATCTGTACTTTGCAAACAAAATTTACATGGACAACCAGCCGCCCGTTACAAACATTTGCACAAACGCATAATAACCCCAACACCTATAGTGGGTGTAGGGTATAAAAAGAAAGGCAAAAAAATACAGACAAAAAATAAACACCAAAACCAAATAAATTAATTTTGACCAGCATAATTTTAAATGGGTCAAGCCCCTGTCTTAAACTCAAAAGATCTATAACGAAAGAAAAAAAATAAATAAAAAATGTAAAATCAAGAAAGAGGTTAAATGAAAAAACAAAACCAACAACAAATCAATAATCTTTATATGAAAAATGTTTACCTTTTCAACAATTTTGTTTATTTCTTTTCGAAAAAAAATCAAAAGTTCAAAAACTTTTTTTAATCAAAATTTATGACAACAACCAAAGTTAACCGACACCTTTTCTTAAGTGAAATTTGTTGTTTTTCTGGAAAAAAACAAAAAGCCAAAATAAATTTAACAAAAAAAAATCTATAATTTACGCTCGTATGAATTTGGATTTAAATGAAAAGAATTTTTGTTTATTTGTTCTGTTCATGTAGATGGACTGAACCTCCGTTTAAAAGTCCATAATTTATAATTTATTTAGACTTTAAGAAACTTTTTCTTTGCGTTTATTATATTTTTGATTAATGTTTTGAAACGTGATTTTCCCTACGCAAAATTTCAGCTGTTAAATTCGAATTTAATTATTTTATTTTATTTTTAGATATTTATTTTGTGGTTTAATTTTTAATTTTAATTTGATAAAATAACTTCCAAAGGCTAAAGAATCGAACATTACAATTTGATTTATAATAGAACTGAATAAGATCTGAACTCTAGAACTGAACGTAATCTGATCTCGAGAATTGAACTAAAACTGAACTGAACTAGAATTGAACCAGAACTGAACTAGAAGTGAACTTGAACTGAACTAGAACTGGACTAGAACAGAATTAAAACTGAAGTAGAACTGAGTTAGAACTGAACTAGTTCTGAACTAGAACTGAACTTGAACTAGATCTTATTTAGAACTAAACTACAACTGAACTAGAACTGAACTAGAACTGAACTAGAACTGAATTAGAAATGAAGTAGAACTGAACTAGAACTGAACAAGAACTGAACTTAAAGTGAACTTGAGCTGAATTATGACTGAACTAACACTGAACTAGAATTGAACTAAAGCTGAACTTAAACTGATCTTGAACTGAACTAGTATTGAACTAGAACTTAACTAGAATTGAACTAGAACTAAACTAAAATTGAATTAGAATTAAACCAGAACTGATCTTATTTAATCTACAACCGAACTAAAATGAACTAGAACTGAATTAGAAAAGATCTAGACTTGTGCTTTTCAAAACAAGTAAGATTGCTGTATTCGGCTGTGACGAATCTTCAATACCCTTCACCATAAATGAATATAACATGGGAACCCAAATGAGTTATAACATTAGTTTTATTTTATAACCTGTTTTCTACTGAACCAATTCTGATACTTTTGGAGTGTTAATGAATTATACATAACCTAAAATTATAGCGTCATTTTATTCTAAAGTTCCTTCCTTAAATAGAGGGGTTGTCTCAGATATCGCTTTATTTTTTTAATGTTGGATTAAATCAATTTAGCTGGTTTTAAATAAGAATCATCTAAGGGCCATAACAAATACTTAGACCAAATTTCATTCAGCTCTGTTAATATACGAGGATATGAGCGCCCCAACAATAGGCAGACAGTCATGGCTGACTGATACAAGAATAAATAACACGAAATGACAAAATGGAGGGTATAAAAATATATATATTTTTTGCCAGTATAACATTGTGGTTCTTCCACTGCCTGTTTGTGTATTTTTAACAGAAGATTAAAATTGACGTTGCGCTAACATTTCAAAATATATATTCGGATGTACGTATGCAAAATAAAATAATATTTTTAGAGGCGGATTTGTAGCGATAAGAACTTTAAGAAAAATTATATTTTAATATAATAAATTAATGATTATAAAAATATAATTCTTTGTGGTTTAAATTGCGCACGTTGAATTTATTTATATATCGAGACTGTACTGATGGACTTTAAAAAAATTGTACAAAATACAATTATTATAATTAGCAAAGGAAATAAATAATAATGATTCTTTTTTTATAATTACAGTTTTTATGACATAAATAGATTATGTTATTTAATTAATTAATTAGATTATAGTAAATCTTAAATTTCCCAGACATTTCTTTTTCTTTTGTAATTTGTAGAAAATTCATTATAAATCTTGTCATACAATTTCGTTTTGGTTAGACAAAATTAAGGTCATGTAATCATTTCACTAAAAAACCATCATTGTTTTATCTTTTTGTGGTAATAAATTCCCATAGAAATATTCACAAGATTATCGTAATAATATTTTTTATTTTGAACGAAAGAATACAAGACAAAGAAAACTCTTAACTTAGAGATTTTAATGTTCGTACTATTTCACATCTACAAAGTTAATTTTTTTGTTTTGCTAGACTGACTAATGTCGTAGTGATGGTGTAGAAAAAGATAATGACGATTCCATATAAAACTGTTACCTTTACTGTATAATTTTCTTTTATAAAAAATATATTTTCTTTCTTCTCGTATGCAAACGCTGCATAATGTTACATTAACGTTATACGTTTAACAAAAAAAATTAAATAAAAGTTATTCAAGTAATTTAACACTTTGCTACACTTCGCTGAAATTGAAATAAATCTTTTATGTGTTTCTGTTCATTTTTTTTATTATTTTTTTTCCAATTTTATAGGTTACAAATTTAAAAAGCGGTTAATTTATCGTCTACATGATCTTTAACTTCTCAGATACATTCGTTTCGTTTAACTGGGCATTTTGCTAAATAATTTTTTTATCATTTTTTTTGCGGGAATTTTGCATCAGTGTGTGTGTGTTTACAAATTGGCTAAAGTTCGTATTTAAATTCAATTGAGTTGATTGTTATTGTTGTAATTAATTTTAAATTTCTTTAGAAAAATTAAATTTTCTTATTAAACAAATTGAATTGAATAGACATAAAGTGATAAGAGAATATAGTCACTGCGCCGGCAAAAGTTCCTATGTAAAGTTTTGGAAAAACATTCAAAATTACAAAATTCCGTATTTTGGAAGAAATAAAGAAAACTTTTCATAGGCAATTTTTTTAGAAAAAAATTACTTTAATACTTCCGCATTATTGTAAATTTATAATTTTTTGAAATAATAGATACAACGGTATAATATATAATGTACTATTATTAATATAAATAAAAAATAATTTTTAATATATTTAAAAATTAAAATACTTTAGATGAAAAATTGACATAGACAATTTTGTTAATCCTAAGATTTTGACTTAAAATTTTGTGGGAAAATGTACAATAAAACTTTTTTCGAATATTATTACATAGGAATTCCTGCCAGCACTGGGACAAAAAATAGTTTTGTCTTTTTACAGTTTAAAGCAAAACAATAATTTTACAATTTCTTTCATTTAAAAAATGAGTTGTGATTGCTGTTTTCAATGTATCACATTATTGTAAATTTTTTGAAATATTTTTTAAAGAAAAATAAAATTCAATTTTATTTAAAATAATAAATCAACCAAACTTAAGGAATTGAATTCATTAATTTGTTTACAGTTGAAAAATCACAATTTTTGGAAAGAGAGTGCAGCTAAAAGTCATCTAATATAAAAAGTTCTTCATTCTTAACCGTCGAACTGGTGTCGTAATATCCAATTTTAAATTAATTCAAAATAATACAATCAATTAGTCAAAAATAAATTTTTGATAAAAAATGTAATGTTTGATGTAAAATACATTTTTGTTGTAGTTTTTGACAAAAGAACAATTTCGGTCAAAAAAATCAATTTTTTTTAAAAATAATTAATTTTCGTTAAAAAATAATGTTTTTATTAAAAATTAATTTTTTATATGTAAAATTTTCAATGAAAAATAAAATTTTTTATTTTTTATTTTTTTTTTTAAGAAAACTAAATATTTTTTTCTAGAAGCTTTAGTCAATTAGTTTAAATCTATTTGCTTTTTCAACATTTCATATTAAATATTAAGTCAAATTAAATAAATTAAAAATTGTTGCCTTAATAGCAGAAATTTCTTCTGACTAAAAATCAGGATAAAACTGTAATGCTACAAACTGCTAAACATACATATTTTGCGTGTCAAATTTTATCAATGAATCAATCAAGTCTGAGAAAAATCTATATTTCCTTAAAAAATAATCAATGTAAAATAAATAAACACTGACTTAACTTTACATTTTTCAGTATTGATTTTATTGATTCAACATTGTTACACAAAAAATGTAGTTTTTCTAGAATGTTCTTCCATAAAATTTTACTACTAAAAATTAATTGTTTTATATTTTACTTAAAAAGTTTTTTAAATGAATAAAAAATTTAGACAATCTCAAATCAACTTTGTTCAACGATGATTTCTCTTCATTTATTATTTTTATTTATTTTTTATTTTTTTTTTTTGCTTCATTTATTACCAGATTAGATTAAAATATTCCATATTAAATCATTAAAAAATCATGTTAAAATAACAATGAGAACATGTTAAGTTTAAATACAATTTGATGAGAATTTGAGTCTTTTAGTTGTTTGGAAATTAAAATCAAATTTAGTGTTGAATTAATGAATTGTCAAAATCACAGTTACATTTTGAAAAATATTTTTAAAAGAATTTATGTAAATTTTTAAAACATTGCGTTTCATTCAGTTTTAAAATTATATTGAATTTTGTTAGATGATATTTTTAAACAAATGCAAAAATTTTCATCTAAGAATATCAAATCTGAAAAGGAACATATATAATTATTACTTTTTTTTCGATTTACAATTTGGCGGGAAACTGAAACAATTGTAAGTTTCATAAAATTGGCTAAAAATAATTGGTATTAATGGAGGTAAAATTGTTATTTTAGTTTATTTAAATCTCACAGGTATGACATTTACGGATCAATATATTTTCTGCAACTATCTGATAAAAACACAACATTTGCTCCAAGTATATTTATTAATTCAATTTATAAATTTATTCCAAATCATTTATATAGTTATTTTTCAATGATATTTTTGATAAACAACATACAAGATTCAATATTGTTATAATAATTTTAAATCAAAATCAAACCATATTAATTTAATATTGTAATAAATCTTAAATTAACTATGAAAACCTATAAAATTAATATTTAATTTGATATTTTCAAAAATCATTACGTACATTTTGATTTTTAATAAAACGTCTATAATTAAGATTATTTAAAGGAAATTAATTTTATATAGATTTTTTTATAACATTGATGAAATATAAAAACTCTGCGATGTTATTTTAACTATAGCGAATGTTAATTTATAGAATTCCAATAATGATAATAACATTGTTGGATATAAGCAATTTTTATTGTTGATTTCCAATATGGCGGGAAAATTGAATAATTGTAAATTTAATCATTTTGACATTATTCAAAACTAATGCTGTCTGTAATTACAAGTCCGATTTTAATGAAATGTTTTCTCCACATGATTAAAAAGGAAATCAAAATTATAACGCATGGAAAAAATCTAAAGTGAAATTAATAGGGGAAAATTGCCGATTTTCCGACAGTATAAAAATTCCATTTAGTATAGATGATAGAATTTGTACTTCCCAATGCTATATCATTCGATTTTAAAGTGATGCAAAATGACGTGGATGCATTATTATATATATATATATATATATATATATATATATATATATATATATATATATATATATATATATATATATATATATATATATATATATATATATATATATATATATATATATATATATATATATATATATATATATATGACATGATGCTATGACGTTCTTAGCTTACAATGGTTAAAATATAATATAATAATATACACACAGAAAAAATTTACTTAAATGAAAATCATCATTGAAAACATAGTTGATTTGACATTGACTGAAATTTTTTATTCAATTAAAATTAAACGATTTTAAGATTTGTGATATAATATCGTACTGAATAAGTAGATATTTAGTAAAAAAAATTTAATACTTTTTGAAAATTATTATTTCTTTTGTAAAACTTCAAGGAAGAAAAGACTACATTTACTGTGAAACAATGTTGAATCAACATTTTGTTATCCTTTTATAACCTTCATAGATAAACATTTTTAAACCGTAATTTAAAAAAAATTATTGTTGTATAATTTTAAAATCGAATATCAAGAGATTCTAATATGTAAAATATTATTTCCCCTAAAAGTGAAAAACGTTTGATTCAAACTGAAAACTGAACTGAAGCAAAAACAATTTTTTTTATATATCACCGATTTCAGTATGTCTCAACAATTAATTAAAGTCCATAATTTAGTTATGATGACAACAAACCGAATGAGTTCGATAGTTCATAAATTTCTTATAGGGAAATTTGAAATGACAAAACCAAATGATTATTGAGATTAAAAAATTTTAATATTCACTTTATAACCTTTTGCACTTTAATAAAATTTATTGAGTTCTTTTTTATTTTTATTTTTCCACTAGTTTCACTAACTTTAATATAAATGAAGCTTCTTAAGTTAAAAACAAAATATGAAAACAAAGAAAATTTTTAACAAATTATTATATATATTTTTTTAAATTAAAATTATTTAGAAAATTGTTGTAAGTAAAAAAAGTACATTACAATTGTAATTTATTAAAGAATTTTACAATATAATTAATTATCTACAAAAGTAATTATTACAAAAATTAAGAAAATCAACAATAAAAGATAATAAAAAAATTAAAGGGAAATTTTTAAATGAAATGAAAAGTAAAAACTAAATATTAAATTAAAACTTAAATAAACAACAGTTAAACACTTGTTAACAAAAAATAATAAAAAAAAAAAAAAAACGATAAAAACGAAATATGCAACACAAAAATTTTCTAAAGCAAAATAAACAACGAAGTAAACATAAAGTAATTACATTTACAGCAAAAACAATTTATACTCTCGTTTAAGAGAAATTATTTAAGTAATAACAACAACAACAAATTTAACACGGGTTTTTTAAAATATAACAAGTAAAAATGTTATATTCGGCTATGCCGAATATTCAATACCCTCCAACACAAATGCGTGTGAAGTAAATACGATATATTTCTTACATACACACATACACTCACAACATATAAAAGTTTTTCTTAAATATAACACAGAACTAACTTTAACTTTTTTCTACTGAACCAATTTTGATCATTTTCTGAAATGGTAATAAAGTCCAAATAACTTAATATTATGGCAAAATTTCATTCAGAATATGGAAAACACGAAGCAAAGTCTTTATTTTCAAATGATCTTAATAATAAATCTTATTTGCGAATTAAAAAAAATAAAACTCTTTTTTTCGATTAAAATGTTTACCTTTATTAAAAAACTTATTTAACTCCACTTTCAGTTAAGAGTGAAAAAAAGAGGATTATTTTTTAACTCGCTCAAAAATGCGAAATGTTTGAAAAAAATATAACTTAAGAAAAACAAAAAATGTGCTTGTATATATACAAGTTCATAAACAAATTTCTTACGGCATTAAAACTTACTGTCGTTGTTTTATACTAAAAATTGCAATAACAAAAACACACAAAAATTCGTACAACAAAAGTAAAAACATCTAAATATGTGAGTAAGTTTGTACATTCATACAAAAATTGTAAACATACAAACATCTCTCTTTTAACTTAATAAAAACATTTTGGACTGCTACACACGACTTTAGAACAATTTGGGCAAATTATTCATTTTTAAACTCTTTTTTTCGATTTTGTAGTTTTTATTTTTAGTTTTTATTATTATTATTATTATTATTATTATTATTATTATTTTTTAATTAAACTATTTTTAAAGAGCGATAAAATATAAGTTTTTTTTAATTAAAATAAATCTCTGAAAGATCCGATCTTACGAAGAAAATAAAAAGAGTGGAAAACGATATCTTAATTTCATTCTTATTGACAGACCTACAATTTTACGAAAATTCTTCGCTTGAACTTAGAGATTGCCTCAGACAACAGCCTATATCTTTTAATTTCAAAGAGGAAACTTATCAGGACTATAACTCTGTCAGTTTTTGTTGATGTTAGCGAGCCAACAACAGACAGACAGATGTACATAACTAAATCGAGATAGATTTTGATTTGATGTAAAAACATTATGGATTTGATATGATTCCTTCTTAGCGTTACACACGGAATGTAGCCCTCTTAAAAAAATTAACAACAACAATTTATTATAAAGCAAATGAAAATAATTAAAAAACACAAACAAAACAAGTTTTTTTTATTTTAAATATAATAAAAAACCCAAAAACAATTTTAATAACGCAACAACAATTTCATTATTTGCACAACTTTAACGGGAGCTTAGAATACGAACAACAATAAATGCAAAAAAAAAATCAAACACACGAGAGTAAACAAACACACCAAAGAGAGGGAATTTAAGAATTTTTTTGTATATGAAAAAATACAGAAAAAAAACAAAAACAATTTCTTTAAGTTTTTATTGTCACAAAATTAAAACACAAAATTAAATAAATAACAAAATATAAGAAACAAAAAATGATAAATAATATAAAAAAAGTGTATTGGAAAAAAGCAACAAAAAATTACCGTATTTTATACAGCAAGTTCCTTCGTTTTCTTTTTAATGCAAAAAAAATTTCGTTTATTTGTTAAACAAAAGTTCTGGATTTTAAGGGGAATTTTTAATATTTTTGCAATAATTTTTTAATAATTTATTAATTTTTAGTTTATATTAACACTTTCTATTATAGTATTTTAACACTTTTTATGGGGTTTTTTTCAAATGAATTTTTTATTTTATTCTCTCCACTTTTAATACCAATTTTGCTTAAAAATAATTAAAGAAAAACCCAAAAAAGTTTTTTTGTTACCCTCTCATATATGTTTAAACCGCCATTAAATTAAGTTTGGTTGTTGTAATTAAAAATTTTAAACACGTTTTTTATTATTATTTTTTTTTCCAAAAAAAAACTTTTTATCCAAACTTTTTCTATTGAACACTTAAACACATAAACTTTATTTTAATTTATTTTCTTTCCAAAAAAAAAACAAAACACACAACATAACATAAATTCCGCTTTTAATCTTTTATTTTCTTTTGTTGTTAAAAAATTTTTGTTTAAAGTTTTTCTTGTTTTCTTTTCACTTCAATTTTTGGTTTTTTTCTTATTACGACGAAAACTTTTGTCTTTAATTTTATGTCAACCGTTCGAACACACGACCGCTTCAACGTCTCATAGATAACTAAACTGAGTTTCAGAAACCATGTGTTAATGTTACTCTAGCAAGTGTATGCATGTTTAGTGTGGCTCACTAGCATGCTACTAAAGCAACAACATCTTAAACATTAACATAAAAATTCCCATACACATAATAAAAACACGAACAAATAACAACAAATATTTTTAAACAATTGTAATAGATTAAAGGAGATACTCTCTCGCTCAGAGTATAGGAATTTAATAATGCTCTAATATAACACTAGTAGAGTATTAATACAGTATTTTGCTCTCTTTGTCTCTAGAGAAAAAGAGAGTTGTTGTGTTATTCAAATACCGGCTTTTTGTTGAGATTTTATTTCTTTCTCTTAATTTTTATAGCATGTGATATATTTTTTAGTCTTTGAAATATTTTTATTTTGGCCAATATTTGATATTGTTTTTTTAGATTTTCAATTATAAAAATTCTCTTCAATTTTAGATGTCGAAAGAAATTTCAAAAAAATTCCTTGCAACGGGGTTTTTGTCAAATCCCACTTACCATGTCGTCCGTTTTAAAATTTTACAAGAAAGTGACATCTGGAAACTCTAATTGAAATAGTTTTTCAGATACTCTATTATTAATAATTGGTATATATTGAATCGGCTCTGTTTCTTTTTTTATGACCACATCAACCATCCATTTTCTTACATTAAACTGTTTTACAGGAACATTTATGAATTCTAGCTGTAAATGTCCATTATTTGTTCACCATAAGAGTTTTTTAAGAAAGTGATTTTAACTATTTTTTTAACACTGGCTGTAATAATTCTACCGATAATAGGAACATTTTGTCCATTGAAACTGTTAATAGGGAAGGTAATTAGGATGAAATCCTAATACCTTCACTTCAATAGTTGATTAGATATTCAATAATTAAAATTTGCTTTGTATCTTTCCCGCCCCCCCCCCTCATCCATTCCTTGTCCCATTTTGTTCAGCAAAACACTTCCAAGTGAAATTTATTGCAATAAATCTTACTACTTTCACTTTCCTTTGTATGGGGCCTACCTCTATTCCCGTTCCTATCCGTGATAGGGATCAAAACTCTGTTATAGTTCTTTAGTTGTTTCATAATCAATATTTAAGTTGTATGATTGGTACATTCCTGGTCATATCGAAATTTTGTATAGTGTGTGTTATTTTATTTCAGCAAAATAGATTCAGTAGTTTTGCTGTCTATAAGACCCAAACGAACATATCTCTTACCCGATGCGTTTGGTGCACAAAAATTCTCCTTAGTCCTAGATCTCGAAAGAAATTTTACAAATCACGACGTGTATTAAAAAAGTAATTGAGACCAAATTCTCGCTGTGGAAGATCTATAGATAATCAATAATCAATATTTGCTTTGTATTGAAGCTACCTCTCCTCCTGGCTATATTCGTCCTTCATTTTAAACAGAAAAACATATTTTTTGGAAAGTAATTGGAACCAAATTACAGAACTCTCGCTGTTATAGTTCTTCATATATTTCATAATAAATATTTGCTCCTCCCCATGACCCTATCCGTTCTATATTTTGGCCAGTAAAAAATCCTTGGGAACTTAATTGGAACCAATTGAATACTCCCCTATTTCACAATTCTTTAGATATGCTATAATTAATATTTGCTTTGTATGGGAGAACCTTTGCCCTTGATCCAACCTGTCTTATATTTTGATCAGTAAAAAAAATCTTGAGAAAGTGATTGGAATCGAATTTGAAAACTATTGTTGTTATAGTTCTTTAGATATTCGATAATCAACATTTTCTTTATATGGAGGACACATCTCCCCATGACCCTATCCGCCTTTCGTAAAATAGCTTCTTGAAAAAAATATTGGGACCAAATTTCTTGCTGTTATAATTCTTTAAATATTCGATGATCAAAATTTGCTTTGTATGGCATCTACCTCTTCCATTGATTCTATCCGCTCTATATTTTGTCTTGCAAAATAGTTTCCTGAAAAAGTTATTAGGGCCAAATTTGAAAGTTCTCGATGAATTGGTTCTTTAAATATTCGATTATCAATATTTTTTATGTGGGGGTTACCTTTCCCCCAGATCTTATCTGTATGGGGGATACCTCTCCCCTTGATCCTCTTGAAAATTTTTATAGTCTATGATACTTTCGGGTATATGGCGATTATTCTGTGAAAATTTTCGCAAAATCGATCCAGTAGTTTAGCAGTCTATAAGACACAAACACAGATTCATTTTTACATATAAAGATGTAGATTGGGTTTTTTGTCCAATTGTTTGTTAGTTATTATATTTTTGTTGTTGTGTGTTAGTACCAGGGATTAAGTTGTTGTTAAATATTGTTGATGTTTTTTCGGAAAAGTAAGACACGTGCTGGTTTAATTCTACTTTTGTTTATTTTTTACTTAAATTTAGTTCCAAAGGTCATCGTCTGCAAAAAATCTATTTTGTGTCCCTGTATTGATACTAAATGTATGTTGTTATACATACAAAACAAACACACTTATTAACTATTATTATCATTATTATCATTAACATTTATTATTGGAAAATTAGGATGAAAGTGTAGGAATTGTGTGGGTTTTGTTTTTTAAATTGAAATGAAGTAAAATTTTTTGTTCAAAATAATTTTTGTAGGAAATTTATCATTTTCTCTATTATACAGCATTATTTAAAAATCAGCCTTATTTGAGGAACAATTTAAATTTATAGTGAGAGTGTACGCGTATAAAAGTACATGTGTGTGTTCTGTTAAATATGCGATGAATATCACAAGTGGTGATATGCGGTACATACAATCTTTGTCATTTTGTCTGTAACGCCATGAAGGAATTATGTAAGAACCCATTAAGTAAATATATTCTTACATCATATTAAAATCATTGTCGATTTAGCCACATCAGTCCGTCTATTGGAATCATTCTTTTGGTCGTAAAAATTTAGTGAGATTGTCTATGCAGTTTGATATTTAAAACGAGATATCTGAGACAACCTCCTAAAATTGAAAAATTTAACAACTGCTATGACCAAATGCCTTATTCAGGGTGACAAAAAAAATCTCTTAAATCAAATAAGTTAAAAGTTACCCACTTTTAATTTTTGTATGGGACATGGCGGAGGTTTATCATCAATACAAACGAGACATTTCAAATTACATATCTCTATAACAACTGTACGAAATCTGATGAATTTCAAATTACAAATTAATAGCGGAACATATACGTTTCGATACGTTTGTTGTAACCCCTGTTGAATAAAATATATATTCAACTCAATCAAAGTTTATTAACAGAAGTGAAGTGAATTTCAAAGGTATTATTTCTTCGGACTTAGATAATGGTAAACTATATAATACAATATCGAGGATAGAGAAAAGAACTTAATGATGTAATTTATCCGAAAGGGAGGATAATATTCACAATAGTTTAGGAATTCCACAATATGGGTCCCAATCATAACTCTGGTTATCACATGTTAAATCTGATAACAATTAATGGGTAATGGTAAAATTGTATATACTTGGGAGTTTGGAACCCATAGAGGCTGCATAGATAAAGTTAATGGGGACCAAAAATCCTTGGGTATTAAAATTTTGAAACGCATACCAAATGTTTGTTTTTAATTAATTTTTCACCATCTTATAGTCCCCCAAATTTCAAAATTTTTCGCGATCTTTACACTCATTAATATTTAAAATAGATTTTTTCTTAAAAATCTATTTTAGATGTTTTTAACAAACTTTTTTTTTCACCACATTTTCGTGAATACCAGGAAATTAAGTTATCAAATCAATTAATTGCGAACGATATATTTTTTTTAATAAATTTCTGCTAATTTCATAAAAAGTTTCCATAATTTTGTTTATTTCCAAATAACGGAATAAATATTTTTCAATAATTTTAATTCAGGTTAATATTTCATAATAGCAGACATATTTTGTGTCTAGATTCAAATCAATATCTTTCGAATCTTTAGAAATAAATTCAAAATACATAAAGGTTTGTAAGATATCGATTTGTAGGAAAACATACTCTCATATTACTTCCATGTGAGAGTGTATAATTTTCTGATTTTCTTGGACTGGACTCAATTTGGGATCCGAAAATTGTTTAAATAATTTTTTAATGTTAATGTTTAATGGTATACAAATATTGCAAATCCGATAAGCAATTTTATAGTTTTGAAATTGAAATTAGGAAAAAAAAATTGTAATTTTACCGGAATTTTAAATTTTTTATTCAGTTTTTCTTTTTTGGAATAAACAATAATATAAAATTCAAAAATACTGAAATGGCCTCTTCTAAAATTAATATTTGTCAACGTTTTTTTTCTCTATTTGGAATTTTAGGAATCGAACAAGGTTTTGTCCATCTTATTTATACTCAAATTTCATGATAATAATTTTTTCATACAGATTTTATTTTCAATCACAAATCAACTATGTTCAACGTTCATTTTGCTTCATGGTTTTTTTTTGTGTGAATGCTTTTGGCCCCACGCCCGAAATACGTTAGGTGAAAATGTTCTTTTTTTTATATCATCATTTTATAGAGACACTTATAGCAATTATAACTTATGCGAGGGCTCTGACTTTAAAAATATCTCAAATTTAATGAATTTGTAGTGAATTTTGAAAATATCAACAAACCAGAGGTGACAAATTTAGAGTGTCACCGATAACGTCATTGCTTGTACTCTTCCAAAAGAACTCAAAACTCAGCTTTGACCATGTTCAAAATCTTTCTATTTCGAAAGAAGTAGATTTGAGCACATTGCGATTCTTATAAATAATATCTAACTATACCTTATGACTGGAATTTGACTTAAAAAATTTCTGAAATTCATTGCTAAATAAGAAAACTATTTCATTGAAAGATGAAATCAATGTTGTATATAAATCAGTAAATTAGAGTGAATTTATCTTAATTTATATTTAAAAATATATATTTATATTTCATCTTAATGAATCCATCAGCATCTTGCCTATCAAAATCTAAATTTATATAGAAAACAAATTATATTTTGATTTTGATTTGAGTGTGTATTTGTAGGAGATTATTCAAATGTATGTGTGCATTATTAGAGGTATTCAAGGGATTTATAAAATTATTATTTTTTTTAGAATAATAAAGATAAAAGGACGACAACATGACAAGACAACATGATGTAATTTAGGTTAAACTATTATTTGTTACACTAAATGTGAACTACCTTAATGTATTTATTTATAATGACGATATGATGATAAATCAAATGTATTTAATTTGAAACCTAATTTTATACTCATCGAGAATAAATTATAACTGATTGAAATTTTATTTTTCGTTTTCTCTATTAACATTCACACATACACACTAACACATACTTAATCATTTGACACAAAACTTTAACAAATACAAATACATACGTACGTAGGTAAATGTATGTGTATACAATTTTTATGTTACTTTACCAGCATCCTGTCTGTGGGAGAATGTGTATAAATGTGATTAAGAGACTTAATACATACATACATACCATACAGTCATATAAATAAATCCATATATATGTATATACAAATTTGTATGTACGCCAATCAATCTAAATGTCAACAAAATACTATTTAGAATTTACTATTGAGTTCATAAAGACTTTTATCACAGGTTTATCTATTTTTTTTATTTTCTTTTTGTTTGCTTAGAAAATGAGTTGACAAAAAAGGAAAACAAAAATGATGAAAAATTCAATACTGAAAATAAAATACAAATAAAGTTTAAATTAAAACAAGTATGAATGCCATATTCGACTATGCCGAATTATAAATACCCTCCACTAGTATATTGAAGACAATTATCTAGTTAAATGAATTTCGGAAAGTGGAATTATAAAGGAGAAATAACTAAATGTGGCCGAAGATTATCAAACTAGTTTCATATATAAAAGACATTTTAAAAAACGCTTATTCATAATAATTGTTTCATAATAGTTTTATAATCTCGTAATAGTTTTCGGGCAAAAGGCGTTATGTAGGAGAATTTATTATTGAGTTCATAAAGAATTTATGTCGGAGATATAGCAAAATATGAACTGATATTGGTCAGATTAATAACATATATTGAAGACCATTAGAAAAATAATTGATCCAAATTTCAACACTAGTTTACTAGTTTTATAAAATAAAAAGAAGTATGGGAGTATAACAATATATGGACCGAGATTGTCCAAATTAATCAGTTAGAATTTGTGTCGAATTTTAATAGAATTGAACTTTATTTACTTGTTTTATAAGCTCAAAATTGATTTTCGGGAAGGGGCCTTATATGGGAGCTACAACAAAATATGGCCCCAGATCATTCATAATAAAAATATGCGTTAAAGATTGTTAGAAAAAATCAATCAATGGAATTGGTCCTTATTTGCAAGTTGTATAAGTCCAAAACTCATTTTGAACTTATAAAACTGATATGAGAGCTTCAGCAATTTGTGGACCTAGATTGTTCATATTAAAAATATGCCCTGAAGATAGTTAGAAAAATCATCGTGTCGAACTAAAGTGGAATAGGTCTTTATTCAAGTATTTTATAAGTTCAAATACGTTTTCCGGGAAGGGCGTTATATGGGAGCTACATCAATATATTTACTGATAATAAAATTAATAACTACTATTTTAGACAAGTGGCATTATGTAGGAGCTGGAAAAGGGGGCGTTATATGAGAGATAGTTAAATAATGACCCGAGCAAAATATTATTTCTTTGGGTACATTATTGTATCAAAATAAATGTATTTGGCAAATTTCGGTAAATTATTTTTAATATTGCGATCCAAATAACACACAGATGTTGGGATGTATAAAATTTTGCACATTATCGCCTATGACTCTTTTTCTACTGATCCTTTTTTGGATTTTTGAGGTTGTCTCAGATTCGGTCTATAACTTTTCTGCTTATTTAAATAGAAAAGTGCTTAGGACAAAAACAAATAATGTGGCCGAATTTTATTGAATTTGGAAAATTATTCTAAAAACATTCTCATGATTTTTAACAGACAAATAGACGGACAATTCCTTCTTGGTGTTACACACGAAGTGACAATGTTAATATACCCTCATCACCACTTGTGGTAGTGGAGGTTGCTTTTTTTGGAAAACAGCACACAAGAGTACCAAATTTCCTAAGACAAAAAAATATATTCATATATTTTAGATGGAATGGAGTACGTGCCTAAAATATTAATGAAACAAACAACAGGAGAGAAATGAAGGAAATGTATCCTAAATTAAAATAGAACTCATCAAATAAATATTGAGATTATTTATTAGAAGTATGAAATGAACTTTAACAAAAATTATTAGTATTAGAATTATGAAAAAGAATAAATAATGATGACAACGTTGATTATGATGACGATGATGATACGAGTAATTGGAAATATTTAAGTCTGTCAGGTGTTGGAAGAGAAAGACATCATCATAAGTCTTAAATATTTATAATTTATTGTCTTTGGGGAATAAATTAAATATGCATGATGAAATTTATATGAGATGAAAATTAATTTATATGTATAAGTAATACATGTATATGTGTTTTTTGATTACAAAATGGGTGGTCTTTTTTTTAATTCCACTTTGAATATAGATCATTGTGTTTCGTTATTGTTATAAAAATAGAACTTATAGGATTGAGGAGGATAAATAATTGAATAAATTTACTTCTGGCAATACAGTCGCTTAGGTGTTCCATAAAGATGTGCAAAATGGGCCAACTCAAACAAACATATTGTAAATTCATTAATGGTACTTTTTGGTAACGATTGGACTTTATAAAAAAGTTTTAAATATCTGTCAATATCTCAAATATCTGGTCCAGTCTCATGGTAATTAGGAAAAGATTTATTTTGGCATCACAATGGAATATTTTAAATGTAGCAAAATAATACCAAATCTATTTAAAATAATATAGATAATTTATGTTCTATTTGTTGAATTTTCCTCACAATGGGACAGAATCAATTATTTGTAAATAAAATTGTAAATTTTGATAAATTGATTTCTTTGAAATTTTCCATGTGAGCAGAGAAGAACACAGTGGTACAGATTCATTTTTTAATTATTCTGTAAATTTTGACCGGCTGCATGGATTTGCTTTAAATTTAACATTATGATAGAAAACCCCATAGGTGCTCTATAGGACGAGTAACAGTTTACAGGGCATTCAATTTTTTTATCCTCGTACCAAATTTTTGTTAATCATTCATTTAAAAAATCGTATAGAACATCAGCATCACTTATAGATTTCGAGTTTTAACATTTGAATTTTCCAGCTTCAAAATTTTGCAAGATCTTGAGTCAGTTTTTTAATATCGGTTCAAAAGTTTTATTATTTAGTTAAAAACAAAATTATTTATCAAAAGGAAAAATTACTTAATACAAAAAAATAATAACAATTTACTTTTTAAGATTTCAGATTCTATAAATTAAAAAAAATCACAAAATCCTAAAACTGGGGTATTTCAAACATTAGAATTTTTTAAATCGCGTCCAAAGGTTTTTATTTCACATAAGGATTGGATATAAAGCCACGAACTCTTTAAAAACTACTGTCTGAAAACTACTGTTCAATTTACTTCATTTGGCCATATTCAATCATTTTCATAACAAATCTCTCTTCTTTATATTTGACAATAAGTGTTTCTTTGTATGGGGGCAACACTTCTCTAACCATTAAATTTTTATAGTTATGCAGAAAAGGTATTGGAATTTAATTCTAAAATTGCACTGCAATAGAAGATAATCGATAATTAATATTTTCTTTATATGGAGTAACCTTTACCCCTGGATCTATCTGTTCTGTATTTTTCTAGTAGTTCATATAGTTTATATTCGCTCCGTATATGAGGTAAATGTCATATCTGATAAAGAATTATTTTAAAAGTTTAGTTCAAAATGTAAAAAAAATTATATTTGTTTTGTAATCGGGCCTTGTCGTTTTTCTTCCAGGTTCTATCTCACTGAAGCTTTTTCAAGTTGCGGAGTTCTATAAGGTAAATAAGCAATAGAAATAGAAATTATGTAGAAAGGTTTCACTCTCCTTATCCTATTGAAAAATATTATTGCCTTTTTTTGTTCTGGAAGATTTACGATCACTGTGGGAAAATTGGAATAAAACAGTTCAGTTAGTCTTAAATAAAACAACAGTTAAAACATTGATTCTTTAGCTGCAAGATTGTTATTTCCGATACACATTTGTTGTGGTATAGTTTATATTATTATTATTATTATTATTATTATTATTATTATTATTATTATTATAGAATTTAAATAACCACGTTAGAAGCTCCCATTCACGAACTCCAAGAAATAAGTTGCTGTTAAAAACAGAAACTAAGTCTACTGAAATTATTCTGCGATGTATGGTTATATATACATTTTTCAGCCAACATTTCCCGAGATTTTTTGTTTTGTAAAGAAATAAAACTGGGATTAGATTTTTCGCTTAAAATGTTTAGACACCTTTCTGGAAAAGTTCTTTACTTAGAAAGTTGCTTTTGAAATCTTCATAAAGTTTCTTTTTAAACAAAACCTCAAAGCTGGAATTTTGAATGTACAATGAAGTATTTTAAAATAATCTTAAACAGGGACTCTACGAAACAAAATTCAAATAATTATGTTATGGGGTTTCCATTATGTTTTTGGGAATTTAAAAATCAACATAAAATAAATTCTTGTCTTTTCGATTAAGTTCTGATTTTGATTTCAATATCTTGTCGATTTGAGGATGTTAAAAATATTTTCTCAATTTCTTCAATAATGGTTTTTTAGCTTTAAGCTAAAAGATTATCTTTGTAACTAAATCTTAATTAATTGTCATATATACCAAATTGCGAAGAATATATTAATGAGTCTTTGGAATTTTCAATACCAACACAATTAGACAAAAAATTTTGAAAATTATCAAGTTCGAAGGACCGTGAGAATGTTCTAAAATAAGGGAAGTTTTATTCACCCAAATTAAATATTAACAACTTAAAATTCGATCGATCATTGTTTGTATAAATTAAAAAATTTCAATTCCCACATTATCCTAAAAATAATTTTAGGAAACGTCTTCTTTATAAAAAAATTGAAAATAAATGACATAATTTTTATTTAGACAAATTAATCATCCTTGTTTCTTTTACTGTTGCAGGTACCCATTTATAAAACACCCTCCTAACTAAAACCACAAAAGACAACTCAAAGTGTCACTAGCAAGTATGTGTTTGAGAGAATAAAACCACATAATATCAACAAGGTGTTCCTAAATAGCGTACCCACGGACTCTGACACACATACATATAAATAAGTCAATAAATAATATTGAAAAATATTTATATTTGCCATAGGCCGTTTTGTTACTTCATTAAATATTGCTTTAGGAATTTTAACAAAATATTACCAATACCAATACAAACACACATACACACACACATTCACATAATAAATATACACAGGTGACAGTTTCGTTAGTAACGCACGTTTTATCATGGTCATTAACATGAAAATAAATCAGTCATGCATAAAGATGAAAGTTAAATGTAAATAAATGATTATTTATAGAAAGATACATATTTATTAATGTACATACATACATACAGATATATCTGTGAAATAGTTTTGTTTTTGGAGAATATTGATTCTTTGTTGTTTTCTCTGTTATTTTAGTTCTTTCCTGAGTTATAATGTGATTTTAATAAACAATTTTAATTAACTTCTTAATGTTAATTTACTTTTAAGATTTTATTGTTTATAAAATGAATTATTATTTTATGTTGGAACCATTATTTCTGCTCTAATATTGTTGTTGCTTTTTGTATAAATTTTTAAAACCTCTTTGATTAGAGGTTTAGGCGTGGGAGTTTAACTAGAATTTTGGGAAATTTTATTTAACTAAAAAAACTGCCAAAATGTTATTTGGATAAAAAATATTTAGTTTTTACATCGAATTAATATAATTCAAATTTATCATGAGATAAGTATCTTTTAAGTTTATTTCCAGAAGAAATATAGGTCCGTATCGACATGTACACACTCATACAAGCAAATATTTCTTATCGATCAAGTGAAAAATATTCCAA
Source organism: Cochliomyia hominivorax (assembly GCA_004302925.2). NCBI lineage: Eukaryota > Metazoa > Arthropoda > Insecta > Diptera > Calliphoridae > Cochliomyia > Cochliomyia hominivorax. The sequence goes on from PYHX02000467.1 coordinate 81,922,621, forward strand.
GATTCAGAATTCAAATCCAAATGCACTTTTAGTAATTTCTTTTAGAAAAAATGGGGCAGGTAGGATCATTGTCAGAGGTGCCCCAATACAAAAAAAATATTAATTTTCAATTATCTACCACCGTTGCATTTTCGTTACAGTAACTTTACATATGCTTTAATTTATTTGTTATAAGTCAAAACATAATATTGAATTGTAATATAATCACAAAAAAAAACTAAATTTTCAGAAATTTAAACCTCCGAACAGACGATTGGAAATGGTTGTTTGAAAAAAAAAATGTTAAAAGAATATAAAACGATTTTTTTAATGCCCGATATTTTAAAACGATATAAAGATCCATATCATTCGATACTGTAATAGGATTCTTTAATTTGGCATCATACAAAATTGGATTCCTCTATCTTAATGAGTTCCGGCTAGATATCCAAAATGGGATAAAAACTGTGACGGAAGTTAAACAACTACTGATCAGATTCTATGGGATTCTTGTTATTATTTTTATGTGATTGACCCTGTTAATTGGTTTAAAACTAAACCAAAATTATGGGTAATAACCAACGAAGTACCTGTTGGTACTTCTGAAAGGTTAGAATATAAATTAATTATGTAAAAGAATGTAATAATCTCAGATTATAGTTTATACAGACATCTAAAAGACAACTTTGAAATTTGTCCAAAAAAATACATCATCAAATCAAGTTAAGTGTTGTTCTGAAGTGGAAACGGAAGTGGAGACAAGATATAGTTCTTCTAATAAAATATTCATATAGAAATGAATCTTTATTGACTCTCAATCAAAAGAGGAACACTCTCGCGTAATTTAGGCAATGTTTACTCATGGTCTTAATATGACACGACTGGATTTTTTCATAAAGAAGGACTTTCGAAATATGCGGTTCTTCTAGCTGATATAAGTGCGGTGAGAGATGATTATGATTACAGCATTAAAGATCAAGAACCCAAAATTAACAAGAACTATCCTCGACAGCAATTATATGATTAATTTGTCATTGGTTTGGAAAGGAAAAGGAATTGATCTAGCTAACAGAGCATGCATCGTTTGTAAAGTCAGATATTTTTCTGGGACTTGAAAATGAATCTAAGAGAGTGGGGAAACAATGAATTATATATTGGCAACGGCACAATCTAAAATTCTATGGACTATTACCAGTTAAATTCCAAAACGAAAAAAAGTAAAGGAATAGTTTGAAAAAGTTTAAGAGACAATTCTAAGAATACATCCTAAATCGCTAAGCAGATATTCAAGGTGCAAGAGTTTGCAGGAATGGCATACTCTGTAAATATTAGGAACAGAAACAAGAAAATTAGGTGCTTTTAATTAAAAAAATTTAAATTATTATATTTTTACATCGCCTACTGACCGGGGGACATCACTTTTGTGGAGGTTTAAACAATTTAATAAAAAGAATTGTTATAGAACAAGTAAGAATGCCAAATTCATGCCAAATTTTTAATATCCTTTACCAAATGTATATACGTACTAAGTTTATATATTATTGACTTTACATTTTCAAATTTATCCGAAAATTTCCAATAAACGGATAAACTAAATCGACTCTGATTTTGATATGATGCAAGAATATGCTTACTTTACGGTCATAGGTTTTTCTGAAGATAACATTCCTTCACTTATTCTCATATTGTGCCACACAACAGGTAGACAGTGTGGCAAGGCAGTTGTTGTTTTTCTTTCATTTATTCTTATTGATTTTTCCTATTTTCCCACTTACAGGCTCATCTATTCGAGTTCTTTTGTCACACATTTGAATTTTTTGTGTTTTTCTTTGTTGTTTAATTTTGTTTATTTTTCGTGTTAACAGCTCTCTTACAGACTTTTCCCGAATATTATTGTTATTGTTTTCTTTTGTTGAGCATCCTAATAATGTTTGTGGGAAATGTAAATGTCTTTGTTTGCCAGTTTAAATGATGCATTTTAAAGAGTTTTTTCCTTTCTTCTACTGCTGCTTCTGCATTTTATTATATTGTTCACTTATGAATAGTAATTCAATACTTTTTCAGATTTTTTCGAGTCCATTTTTTTGTTGTATTATATTTTTACAATAATATTTTGTTTTTACAAAGAAGTGGCAAGTAGCAGCGGTTTGGTTTGGTCTCTTGTGGTGATGTTATTGCACATGCGCAACATGTGTTTTCTTTTCTTGTGGTACTTTTTTCATTAATAATATTTATTTTTGGAAATATATTTGTTTTTGTAATGTGTGCAATTTTGTTTTATGTTGAAATGAAGCATTTTTTATATTTCCTGCTAAGAGAAATATGAAAATCCTTGACTAAGTAGGGGATATTAAATTTAGGTCGTTCTAAAGATAAACAGACATTAATCAGATATTGTTTTTTGTGTAAAAATAGATAAAAGGATTTGGATTAATTGTTAGTCATTACAGTTGAAAATGAAGTGCAATGAACCAGTTCAGTTTCTTAATTTTAAATATAAATCCATTTAATAATGAGTGCGATCAAAAGTATTTTAACACACATTCATTTTGATCTTGTTCATTTGATTAATATATTTGTTAATTTGATTAAATTGGTGACTAGGAAAAATTGCATACTTTAATTATTAAACATTTTCAATAAAACCCAACTTAATCCTACAAAATTTTTTTCAAGCATTTAAAGTATTGCCGTCGAACAGTTTCCAATATTATTGTGCAGTATTGAGAAAACTTGATGGAAAACGTGGATCAGGTTAATGGAATGGTCCACATGAAAAAAACATTTTCCAAAGAGCTCCCAACAATTCGGTAGGAAAGCTGCCCAGTTAGCTCAATGCTCGAAATATTTGCTACGAAAACTAATTCAGGTCCAAAAACATATCGGGCTTTAAAAGTTCTTGACAGGAACGTTGCTCAAAATTTAGAGCCAAAAACAGAGCACGAAAACTTAAGACCAGTTTTCTGAAAAAAATTCTTGGCGCAAAATATATAAAAGAAGCATATCATTTTTTACGACGGGCTATATAAATACCGAAATTTATATAAAATATATGTTTACAAAAAATGTTGCTTCCATTTATAATCCTTGAGTGGTATAGCCAGTGAGCTAAGGCCAGTGTAGAAACATTGGGCTCTTGTCAAAAGAGAAATAAAGAGCACAAAAAGGTGTCGAAAAGTCTGGTAGATTTTAAACGGAGATGGACTAAATGTTCAAGCAAAGTGAGAGAAAGCACTATAAAAACATTAATGAAGTTTTTCAAAAAAGGTTTAAAATTTCATCACTGATGATTTAAACTATAAAAGTCTTTTTTTGTTTTTGTAATAATTTCAATCAAATAAAAACTGAAACTTAAAGTTTCGTGGTCTCGCTTTTATAAACATATATGTATATATGTTAAGAACTTTTCATTCCCACTGCTTATTATGACTATTCCCCCTCATTTCTCAAAAAAAAATGACTCTTTAATTGTACCTCTAATTTATCACTTTAATTCAGCCATTAATTTGATATTAAAAATGAAAAAGAGATCATTCCTTATTGTATGCAAGTATATGTATGTGTGTGTTTTAGGTTCATTGAACGTTCTACTTGTTTAAGCACTTATAATTTGTATTTTTATTTTATTTGTAAATTTTATTTATATAAAAAATTAAAAATAAATACTGAATTTAAAAATACATACAGACAAAATTTCCGTTAAATTAACACGTATCTCCAGTGAAAAGTGAAAAGTGAGTATTTGTTATAAGGAAGAAATATACAAGTAAGTCGAGTAAAATGGCGAAAAAAGGAAATGAAAGTAATTACAGATGGCAATTTTAACAGCCACTATAAAATGCAGCATTTAATAAAATAATTAACCTCTTTTACTGTATAAATGAAATATTTTTTCCACGTTTTACATTTTCAACACTTATACAATATTTACACACACATGCAAATATTATATGCGTATGATGTATTTTAAGTATTATATTTTGCTATATTTAATTTACAAGTGGCAATTTTTCCTTTTACTTGTTTATGTTACGTTTTATGTTTTTTTTTCCATATTTTTTAAGTATTTCGACTGCTGATATACACATTTTTTTTAAATAAAACATACATACATTCATATATAAATGAATTTAATTTAATATCTTTATTTTATGTACAAATGCACAGACAGATATACATATACATATGAATACAAAATATACTCTTTAATTCAAATATGTACATGTTATTCATATACACATATATATGTATTTATGTATATTTTTATAAATGGGTTTATATTTGTTTTTGAGTATAAATTTAACAGCGAAAAAAATGAAATTATTCATATTTAAGATAAATTCTTGTAAATTGCACAATGGTTTGATGGTTAAAGTTAATGTTATTTTATTATTTTTGAAATGTCCTTAAAGTATGCTTTATTTTTTAGGAGTAATATTTTTGTAGGTTAAAAATAATAGTGATCTTCAAGTAAAAGCACTGTTGCCAGATTTGGCGATTTAGCGTCATAATTTTATGGGCCAAAATGGCAATAGATCTTTCGAACTTTACTTTTTGAACTAGATTTACAATTTTCCTGCAGATCTAGATAACCTATATATTTTATTTAATTCCCATCTCCTAACGAAAGAACGTATGTCTATGCTTATTTAAGCAATAATTTTATAATGTTCTCAACTATGAGCAAAAGTTTAAAAAACATGTCATTAAATTTAAACCCATATGCTTCATGAGCAATTTAATGGTTACCTGTGAAAAGTCAGTTAATTTAAAATTTTCATGTGTCAATAAATTTTTAAATATGAAAACGCATAATACACAAATTGCATATACATGCACACTAATACATATTTACTATATTTTCAATTGTATATGTTTGTATTGCAGTTTTTTTTTTAATTTCCTGTATAACGTCACTTATATTATACAAATATAATTTTTTCCACCATATTTCTTTTCTTTTTTCTTCAAAAAAAGAAGGAAAAATGAGAAGCAAATTGTATATATGAATTTATATTTTTATGCCTTTAATTTACTCATGAAATATGCGAATACACACACATTCATATATAGTATAAAATTTATTTCATACAAGTTGTTGCTACGAAAATTATCTTTTCTGCTGTCTATGAATTTCTACATACATTCATACATACATACATATTTATCTGTATAAGTACGTATGAATGTATGTATTTATGTATGTATGTATGTATTTATGAATATGAGTATAAATATGACGAGTACATAAAATTTGCTGCATTCAGTGCATATTTGTATTGAATTGATGATACTCTCTTACCTCTAGATATTGTTGGTTGCCATATATGCAACAAACATATGGTGGCTGATATGAAGCACGTGTGCGTGTGTGAGTGGTGTGGTTTTAAGGAAAAAGATGAATTAAAATTAAAAATAAAGATAAAAGAAGCAGCCTGATATAAAGCTTTAATTTAATGATGATACGTGAGTATATACACTCGTGCTTGTGGTACCCTCTTTTTATTTTAATTTAGTCTTTCTCCCCCCTCTTAATGGAAGTCTGGCTGGTTGACTGGCAGACCCCATTTGTTTATTTTTAAATGTATTCTTTTTAATAGAGTCGAAAGGCATTTCAATTTGTTATTGTTTGTTTTTATTTCACAAAAATTGCTTTTTATGATCTGAAACTGTTTTAAAGCAAAGTGAAATATGCATCAAATTCATACCAATACCGAATCACTTTTAAGTCCCTCTTATGAAAAATGTGTAAGAAGTAGGAATTTTATATTTAAATTATTTTGATAAAAATGTGCCACAAATTGAAGATTGAAGATTAAAATAATTGCCACTGTGATGCATTAAGGAAACATATGACAAGATTTTCAATTTTTCATTAAATATTTATAAATTGATGCTGGGGATCGGTGTTTCTGAAATGAGATCAAGTGCTAGTGATTGTATTTAGTAAATGTTATAAGTGAATTAAGTTATTTTAATAACTATTTTAAATACATATACAAAATTAGGGAATAAAACTAAAAGGGAAGATACGGGATGTATGAAGAATGTCAATATTGGAATAAATTTCGCTGGCTTGATTCATTCTTTTCATCAAATGGCAGAAATTTTCATATGCTACGCAGAAAAATTTAAAGTGAAACATGATTACATTTTTCATTTTTCATCAATATGGTGACCATCTTCCAAAATAAACTTATAAATTTACCCTACACCACCACTGGTGGTTGGGGTATGTATAATGCGTTAGTGCTTAAGTCTGTAACGTACATAAAAAATATTGCTGCCTCCACTTTTAAGGTTAACGTTCGACTAATAATCACTTTCTGCTTCGATTTAATGATGTCCGTCTGTCTGGCTGACTGTCCATATAAAATTTGTGAACAAAATGCGGAACATAATTTTTGAGATACCCAATAAGATGTCTACCAAGTCTTTATTTTGGCCCATTAAATTGGAAATGAAGTATATATTATTTCAGCCAGCCCACAAACAAATGTTCTTCTAGGAATGAGGTTTTAAGGTCATAAAAGTCCTGAATGGTTAGCGATCAAAATAAATCTAATAATATTCTAAAAAGATGTGCCAAATTATGCGAGGATCGGTCTATTATTCCTCTTAGGTCCCATATAACTCCCCTAAAAGATAACACTTTTAAGGGCTTAAATCACATATATTCACAAGTAATGTGATAAGATTTGATCAAATTAAGATAAATATGAGCAAAAATGTACGAAATGTATGAAATTTACTAGGGTTGGTACATAATTTTATCACGATCCTCATTACCCCTCTAGAGTCCTTTTAAGGTGCACAAATCATACATATATATTAGTACCGTAGTATATTGGACTCTTAAACAAATTAGAAAATATATTTATACGAGGATCGATCATTAATTTTTGATAGCTACCATAAATAACAAAAAATGTGGTGTAGGGTATTAAATAGTCGGTCTTGACCGACTATAAACTTTATTTGTTCATTTTTACTTAATGATCTTAAATAGAAAGTGATTTTCTATTATATTCCCGTTTCGGTACCTTTTCGGTCCAAATTTATTTCAAGGAATTTTAAAATCATACTTTTGAATTTTTTACTCTCTCAAACTCTGAATTTCCCTTTGGATCTATTTGGGGAAGCCGAATTCAACCATTTAAGTTATGGTTTTATGATTAGTCAGTCCGTAACGTTAGTGGAATACATTTGTGAAGAGAGTGTGAAAATTCATGATCACACAATATATATGTTTTTTTTTTTTCAAAATAAATTTGATACTCCTTGCAAATTTAACCGAAAACTAAAATTAAAAACTTTTCTTTCTCCCTTTTCAACAAAGTTTCCTTAAATACTTTTTTCTCTTTCTTTTCTTCTTCTTCTTTCTCTCATATTTAATAATAAAGTCCAAAATCATTCAACCATAAATTATAGATACTTTTCGAAAAGTTGCTATTGTTGTCTAAGAGTTTTTCCTAAATTTTTCCTTTCTTTTTGCAACATTATCGATATATAGTTGTTGTGTAAGAGAAATTCGCAACTAAAAACTGAAAAAAAACTTTGATGGCAAAGTAATTTGGTCATCATTTATATTTTTTTGTTTTAATATTTATTTCACTTTTAGATTTTTGTGACATTTTAACTTTTTTTCATCGAACTTTCTTTTCTGTATCATTTTACTACAACAATATCCTGTGTATTAACGAACTTAAGCATAAAGTTTACATCAACAATGGTCAGCAATGAAGATGAATTAAATAACATTGAAGTATTGAAAGGAATCGGAAGGGAACGAGAGATGAAGGAAGAAAAACGAATTTTCAAATTATTTCTTTTTGCTTGTATTTTAATTACAGTTGTTTTAACAATAATTAAAATTAGACAAAGGGAATCTAAAGTGGATGTATTTGTATTCCAATAATAATGTGAAATGGATAATTAAGGTCTGTTACATTAAAGGACAGATTTCTTCTTTAATGTGGTTTATATATATATTTCAGTATTTTGTAAATATGACAACCACTGTTCCCACTTTCCTCAACCAATCACCGGAAATTTTGATGAGTATTGTTTTTGACTTTATTTTTTCTTCTTATTAATTTAGTTTTCATTTTTCTTAATGAAGCTGTTTTTTTTTTGTTCTTTTTTTATGTTCTTAAGGAGTGAGATGGAAAACTTCTTAACATACATATATGTTAATAAAAGCGAAAACACAAACTAAGAATTTTAATCTGTTATATTTGATTGAAATTATTATTATAATTTACAGAAAATATATACGTGTATTTTTGTTATAATCATGAAATGAAATATTTTTCGGAAACCCTTTCATAAACACAACCACAACTGTATATTAATTCTCATAGTATGAACTATTTAGGAAATTTTGACTATTTTTGGGTCCCAAACTTTTCTTTAACATTCCATCGAGCAAGAGCAACGTAAAATTTTTGCTCAGGGTGTGGCGAAAAATCTGCCAGAATGCTATGTTTTTACAAATTTTTTTCAGTTTGCTGTGCTCCGTTTTAGGCCTCTAATTTTTTTTATCTGCTTTTCTGTCAGGAACTTTTTGGGCCTTGTGTGTTTTTAAACCTGCATAAGCTTTAACTCTTCTTTCTAAATAGTCAAAGCACTGAGCTAATCGGGTTGCTTTCCTATTGGATGAGTTGGGAGCTCTTGTGAAATGCTTTTTATTTATTCGGCTTAAGAAAAACATCATGTGGACCATTCCTTTTACCTGTACTAGGTTTTCTATAAATGGACAAGTTTTCTCTGTACTGATTAATAACATTGGAAACAGTTTGACGGTAAACCTTTAAATTTTTTGTGAGACCATGTTGGGTTCCGTTGAAAATATGTAATAATTTTAGCACGCACTTTTTCTGGTCACTCATTTTAATCATTTTAACAATATATTCATTTTTTGATATTAGACGTCATAATTGACCGGTTCTAAAAGGATAACTTGATCAAAAATATCAAATAATACTTGGGTTAAAAGTTTTTTATAAAAAACGTGTATTAAGAATTTTTTGATCTCACTCCTTATTTTTATTTGTCTTTCGAATCGTAAACTAAAGAAATTCTACTCAAAACTTGTGTCTCATAAACACATTTCAAATCCAAAATACGTTCATTATTTACTCGATTGTGTCACTGGTGCTCAATGTTATTGCTGTTGACGTTGTCGCAAAATGAAGATAAACAACAAGAAAATTTCGTTTTTCTTTTTTTTCTTTCATTTAATTTTATGTATTTTTTACAACTGCTTAACTGGGCTAATGATTGACTTTAAATGAACGAAAACAATAACAATGTGAACAGTAAGAACGGAAAAGGAAATGAGTGTAGACGAAAGTGTAAATAAAAAGGGATGTTGTTCTTTTGTTTTTCACAAATATAAAAATAAAATAAGAAGGACAAACAACTTTGACTAAGAGAATGTAATCAAAAAGTTTTAGTTTTCACAAATTAATTATTAAGAATTTCATTATAGAAAAGTTGTCATCATGTTTTCGTTTGGCATTAAAAAGGCAAATTTTTTTATTTTTATAAAAAAAAACTTTTTTTTTGTTAAAATATTGACCTTAACTCTTCTTGAGTTTTCACATGGAGTTTCCAAAGACAAACTAGAGGAAAAACACAATGAATATCTAATAAACTCCTCTTTGTTTTAAAGTTTTTTATAAAAAGTCTAAAAAATTGTTGAATGTAAACTACTTAGAAGTGACATATACAAGGGAACAAAACGTCACGATCACTAAAAAAACAAAAACTATTATTTGTTAAAAAATCTAAATAATAAAAAAAGTATGATCACTTAGAATCTATCATTGTGTGTATGAGATGGAAATTAGAAAAGGACAAAATGACCACTTTTATGTCTCACCAAAAATTTATTTTAATCAAAAATACATAAATTTCTGATTTCAAAACAAAAACATAAAGTGCGATTCAAATGTAACCTGGAAGAGATAAAACAAACAAAACCATGATCACTCCTTACTCGAAAAATCGATATACAAAAAATCTCGAAAATCTATAGCAAAATTAACAAAATTGTATGTTAATTTTAATTTTTAACGATAAATATTTTTTTGCTAAAATGTTAAATTAGGATTTAAACGAGTGCTGAAAAATCTGTAATCACATTAAT
>PYHX02000467.1:81932852-81962840 GCA_004302925.2 Cochliomyia hominivorax
TATATTGAAGACAATTATTAGTTAAAATGAATTTCGGAAAGTGGAATTATAAAGGAGAAATAACTAAATGTGGCCGAAGATTATCAAACTAGTTTCATATATAAAAGACATTTTAAAAAACGCTTATTCATAATAATTGTTTCATAATAGTTTTATAATCTCGTAATAGTTTTCGGGCAAAAGGCGTTATGTAGGAGAATTTATTATTGAGTTCATAAAGAATTTATGTCGGAGATATAGCAAAATATGAACTGATATTGGTCAGATTAATAACATATATTGAAGACCATTAGAAAAATAATTGATCCAAATTTCAACACTAGTTTACTAGTTTTATAAAATAAAAAGAAGTATGGGAGTATAACAATATATGGACCGAGATTGTCCAAATTAATCAGTTAGAATTTGTGTCGAATTTTAATAGAATTGAACTTTATTTACTTGTTTTATAAGCTCAAAATTGATTTTCGGGAAGGGGCCTTATATGGGAGCTACAACAAAATATGGCCCCAGATCATTCATAATAAAAATATGCGTTAAAGATTGTTAGAAAAAATCAATCAATGGAATTGGTCCTTATTTGCAAGTTGTATAAGTCCAAAACTCATTTTGAACTTATAAAACTGATATGAGAGCTTCAGCAATTTGTGGACCTAGATTGTTCATATTAAAAATATGCCCTGAAGATAGTTAGAAAAATCATCGTGTCGAACTAAAGTGGAATAGGTCTTTATTCAAGTATTTTATAAGTTCAAATACGTTTTCCGGGAAGGGCGTTATATGGGAGCTACATCAATATATTTACTGATAATAAAATTAATAACTACTATTTTAGACAAGTGGCATTATGTAGGAGCTGGAAAAGGGGCGTTATATGAGAGATAGTTAAATAATGACCCGAGCAAAATATTATTTCTTTGGGTACATTATTGTATCAAAATAAATGTATTTGGCAAATTTCGGTAAATTATTTTTAATATTGCGATCCAAATAACACACAGATGTTGGGATGTATAAAATTTTGCACATTATCGCCTATGACTCTTTTCTACTGATCCTTTTTGGATTTTTGAGGTTGTCTCAGATTCGGTCTATAACTTTCTGCTTATTTAAATAGAAAAGTGCTTAGGACAAAAACAAATAATGTGGCCGAATTTTATTGAATTTGGAAATTATTCTAAAAACATTCTCATGATTTTTAACAGACAAATAGACGGACAATTCCTTCTTGGTGTTACACACGAAGTGACAATGTTAATATACCCTCATCACCACTTGTGGTAGTGGAGGTTGCTTTTTTTTGGAAAACAGCACACAAGAGTACCAAATTTCCTAAGACAAAAAAATATATTCATATATTTTAGATGGAATGGAGTACGTGCCTAAAATATTAATGAAAACAAACAACAGGAGAGAAATGAAGGAAATGTTATCCTAAATTAAAAATAGAAACTCATCAAATAAATATTGAGATTATTTATTAGAAGTATGAAATGAACTTTAACAAAAATTATTAGTATTAGAATTATGAAAAAGAATAAATAATGATGGACAACGTTGATTATGATGACGATGATGATACGAGTAATTGGAAATATTTAAGTCTGTCAGGTGTTGAAGAGAAAGACATCATCATAAGTCTTAAAATATTTATAATTTATTGTCTTTGGGGAATAAATTAAATATGCATGATGAAATTTATATGAGATGAAAATTAATTTATATGTATAAGTATACATGTAATATGTGTTTTTTGATTACAAAATGGGTGGTCTTTTTTTTAATTCCACTTTGAATATAGATCATTGTGTTTCGTTATTGTTATAAAAATAGAACTTATAGGATTGAGGAGGATAAATAATTGAATCAAATTTTACTTCTGGCAATAACAGTCGCTTAGGTGTTCCATAAAGATGTGCAAAATGGGCCAACTCAAACAAACATATTGTAAATTCATTAATGGTACTTTTTGGTAACGATTGGACTTTATAAAAAGTTTTAAATATCTGTCAATATCTCAAATATCTGGTCCAGTCTCATGGTAATTAGGAAAAGATTTATATTTGGCATCACAATGGAATATTTTAAATGTAGCAAAATAATACCAAATCTATTTAAAATAATATAGATAATTTATGTTCTATTTGTTGAATTTTCCTCACAATGGGACAGAATCAATTATTTGTAAATAAAATTGTAAATTTTGATAAATTGATTTCTTTGAAATTTTCCATGTGAGCAGAGAAGAACACAGTGGTACAGATTCCATTTTTTAATTATTCTGTTAAATTTGACCGGCTGCATGGATTTGCTTTAAATTTAACATTATGATAGAAAACCCCATAGGTGCTCTATAGGACGAGTAACAGTTTACAGGGCATTCAATTTTTTTATCCTCGTACCAAATTTTTGTTAATCATTCATTTAAAAATCGTATAGAACATCAGCATCACTTATAGATTTCGAGTTTTAACATTTTGAATTTTCCAGCCTCAAAATTTTGCAAGATCTTGAGTCAGTTTTTTAATATCGGTTCAAAAGTTTTATTATTTAGTTAAAAACAAAATTATTTATCAAAAGGAAAAATTACTTAATACAAAAAAATAATAACAATTTACTTTTTAAGATTTCAGATTCTATAAATTAAAAAAAATCACAAAATCCTAAAACTGGGGTATTTCAAACATTAGAATTTTTTAAATCGCGTCCAAAGGTTTTTATTTCACATAAGGATTGGATATAAAGCCACGAACTCTTTAAAAACTACTGTCTGAAAACTACTGTTCAATTTACTTCATTTGGCCATATTCAATCATTTTCATAACAAATCTCTCTTCTTTATATTTGACAATAAGTGTTTCTTTGTATGGGGGCAACACTTCTCTAACCATTAAATTTTTATAGTTATGCAGAAAAGGTATTGGAATTTAATTCTAAAATTGCACTGCAATAGAAGATAATCGATAATTAATATTTTCTTTATATGGAGTAACCTTTACCCCTGGATCTATCTGTTCTGTATTTTTCTAGTAGTTCATATAGTTTATATTCGCTCCGTATATGAGGTAAATGTCATATCTGATAAAGAATTATTTTAAAGTTTAGTTCAAAATGTAAAAAAAATTATATTTGTTTTGTAATCGGGCCTTGTCGTTTTTCTTCCAGGTTCTATCTCACTGAAGCTTTTTCAAGTTGCGGAGTTCTATAAGGTAAATAAGCAATAGAAATAGAAATTATGTAGAAAGGTTTCACTCTCCTTATCCTATTGAAAAATATTATTGCCTTTTTTTGTTCTGGAAGATTTACGATCACTGTGGGAAAATTGGAATAAAACAGTTCAGTTAGTCTTAAATAAAACAACAGTTAAAACATTGATTCTTTAGCTGCAAGATTGTTATTTCCGATACACATTTGTTGTGGTATAGTTTATATTATTATTATTATTATTATTATTATTATTATTATTATTATTATAGAATTTAAATAACCACGTTAGAAGCTCCCATTCACGAACTCCAAGAAATAAGTTGCTGTTAAAAACAGAAACTAAGTCTACTGAAATTATTCTGCGATGTATGGTTATATATACATTTTTCAGCCAACATTTCCCGAGATTTTTTGTTTTGTAAAGAAATAAAACTGGGATTAGATTTTTCGCTTAAAATGTTTAGACACCTTTCTGGAAAAGTTCTTTACTTAGAAAGTTGCTTTTGAAATCTTCATAAAGTTTCTTTTTAAACAAAACCTCAAAGCTGGAATTTTGAATGTACAATGAAGTATTTTAAAATAATCTTAAACAGGGACTCTACGAAACAAAATTCAAATAATTATGTTATGGGGTTTCCATTATGTTTTTGGGAATTTAAAAATCAACATAAAATAAATTCTTGTCTTTTCGATTAAGTTCTGATTTTGATTTCAATATCTTGTCGATTTGAGGATGTTAAAAATATTTTCTCAATTTCTTCAATAATGGTTTTTTAGCTTTAAGCTAAAAGATTATCTTTGTAACTAAATCTTAATTAATTGTCATATATACCAAATTGCGAAGAATATATTAATGAGTCTTTGGAATTTCAATACCAACACAATTAGACAAAAAATTTTGAAAATTATCAAGTTCGAAGGACCGTGAGAATGTTCTAAAATAAGGGAAGTTTTTATTCACCCAAATTAAATATAACAACTTAAAATTCGATCGATCATTGTTTGTATAAATTAAAAAATTTCAATTCCCACATTATCCTAAAAATAATTTTAGGAAACGTCTTCTTTATAAAAAAATTGAAAATAAATGACATAATTTTTATTTAGACAAATTAATCATCCTTGTTTCTTTTACTGTTGCAGGTACCCATTTATAAAACACCCTCCTAACTAAAACCACAAAAGACAACTCAAAGTGTCACTAGCAAGTATGTGTTTGAGAGAAATAAAACCACATAATATCAACAAGGTGTTCCTAAATAGCGTACCACGGACTCTGACACACATACATATAAATAAGTCAATAAATAATATTTGAAAAATATTTATATTTGCCATAGGCCGTTTTGTTACTTCATTAAATATTGCTTTAGGAATTTTAACAAAATATTACCAATACCAATACAAACACACATACACACACACATTCACATAATAAATATACACAGGTGACAGTTTCGTTAGTAACGCACGTTTTAATCATGGTCATTAACATGAAAATAAATCAGTCATGCATAAAGATGAAAGTTAAATGTAAATAAATGATTATTTATAGAAAGATACATATTTATTAATGTACATACATACATACAGATATATCTGTGAAATAGTTTTGTTTTTTGGAGAATATTGATTCTTTGTTGTTTTCTCTGTTATTTTAGTTCTTTCCTGAGTTATAATGTGATTTTAATAAACAATTTTAATTAACTTCTTAATGTTAATTTACTTTTAAGATTTTATTGTTTATAAAATGAATTATTATTTTATGTTGGAACCATTATTTCTGCTCTAATATTGTTGTTGCTTTTTGTATAAATTTTTAAAACCTCTTTGATTAGAGGTTTAGGCGTGGGAGTTTAACTAGAATTTTGGGAAATTTTATTTAACTAAAAAAACTGCCAAATGTTATTTGGATAAAAAATATTTAGTTTTTACATCGAATTAATATAATTCAAATTTATCATGAGATAAGTATCTTTTAAGTTTATTTCCAGAAGAAATATAGGTCCGTATCGACATGTACACACTCATACAAGCAAATATTTCTTATCGATCAAGTGAAAAATATTCCAAGATTCAGAATTCAAATCCAAATGCACTTTTAGTAATTTCTTTTAGAAAAAATGGGGCAGGTAGGATCATTGTCAGAGGTGCCCCAATACAAAAAAAATATTAATTTTCAATTATCTACCACCGTTGCATTTTCGTTACAGTAACTTTACATATGCTTTAATTTATTTGTTATAAGTCAAAACATAATATTGAATTGTAATATAATCACAAAAAAAAACTAAATTTTCAGAAATTTAAACCTCCGAACAGACGATTGGAAATGGTTGTTTGAAAAAAAAAATGTTAAAAGAATATAAAACGATTTTTTTTAATGCCCGATATTTTAAAACGATATAAAGATCCATATCATTCGATACTGTAATAGGATTCTTTAATTTGGCATCATACAAAATTGGATTCCTCTATCTTAATGAGTTCCGGCTAGATATCCAAAATGGGATAAAAACTGTGACGGAAGTTAAACAACTACTGATCAGATTCTATGGGATTCTTGTTATTATTTTTATGTGATTGACCCTGTTAATTGGTTTAAAACTAAACCAAAATTATGGGTAATAACCAACGAAGTACCTGTTGGTACTTCTGAAAGGTTAGAATATAAATTAATTATGTAAAAGAATGTAATAATCTCAGATTATAGTTTATACAGACATCTAAAAGACAACTTTGAAATTTGTCCAAAAAAATACATCATCAAATCAAGTTAAGTGTTGTTCTGAAGTGGAAACGGAAGTGGAGACAAGATATAGTTCTTCTAATAAAATATTCATATAGAAATGAATCTTTATTGACTCTCAATCAAAAGAGGAACACTCTCGCGTAATTTAGGCAATGTTTACTCATGGTCTTAATATGACACGACTGGATTTTTTCATAAAGAAGGACTTTCGAAATATGCGGTTCTTCTAGCTGATATAAGTGCGGTGAGAGATGATTATGATTACAGCATTAAAGATCAAGAACCCAAAATTAACAAGAACTATCCTCGACAGCAATTATATGATTAATTTGTCATTGGTTTGGAAAGGAAAAGGAATTGATCTAGCTAACAGAGCATGCATCGTTTGTAAAGTCAGATATTTTTCTGGGACTTGAAAATGAATCTAAGAGAGTGGGGAAACAATGAATTATATATTGGCAACGGCACAATCTAAAATTCTATGGACTATTACCAGTTAAATTCCAAAACGAAAAAAAGTAAAGGAATAGTTTGAAAAAGTTTAAGAGACAATTCTAAGAATACATCCTAAATCGCTAAGCAGATATTCAAGGTGCAAGAGTTTGCAGGAATGGCATACTCTGTAAATATTAGGAACAGAAACAAGAAAATTAGGTGCTTTTAATTAAAAAAATTTAAATTATTATATTTTTACATCGCCTACTGACCGGGGGACATCACTTTTGTGGAGGTTTAAACAATTTAATAAAAAGAATTGTTATAGAACAAGTAAGAATGCCAAATTCATGCCAAATTTTTAATATCCTTTACCAAATGTATATACGTACTAAGTTTATATATTATTGACTTTACATTTTCAAATTTATCCGAAAATTTCCAATAAACGGATAAACTAAATCGACTCTGATTTTGATATGATGCAAGAATATGCTTACTTTACGGTCATAGGTTTTTCTGAAGATAACATTCCTTCACTTATTCTCATATTGTGCCACACAACAGGTAGACAGTGTGGCAAGGCAGTTGTTGTTTTTCTTTCATTTATTCTTATTGATTTTTCCTATTTTCCCACTTACAGGCTCATCTATTCGAGTTCTTTTGTCACACATTTGAATTTTTTTGTGTTTTTCTTTGTTGTTTAATTTTGTTTATTTTTCGTGTTAACAGCTCTCTTTACAGACTTTTCCCGAATATTATTGTTATTGTTTTCTTTTGTTGAGCATCCTAATAATGTTTGTGGGAAATGTAAATGTCTTTGTTTGCCAGTTTAAATGATGCATTTTAAAGAGTTTTTTCCTTTCTTCTACTGCTGCTTCTGCATTTTATTATATTGTTCACTTATGAATAGTAATTCAATACTTTTTCAGATTTTTTCGAGTCCATTTTTTTGTTGTATTATATTTTTACAATAATATTTTGTTTTTACAAAGAAGTGGCAAGTAGCAGCGGTTTGGTTTGGTCTCTTGTGGTGATGTTATTGCACATGCGCAACATGTGTTTTCTTTTCTTGTGGTACTTTTTTCATTAATAATATTTATTTTTGGAAATATATTTGTTTTTGTAATGTGTGCAATTTTGTTTTATGTTGAAATGAAGCATTTTTTATATTTCCTGCTAAGAGAAATATGAAAATCCTTGACTAAGTAGGGGATATTAAATTTAGGTCGTTCTAAAGATAAACAGACATTAATCAGATATTGTTTTTTGTGTAAAAATAGATAAAAAGGATTTGGATTAATTGTTAGTCATTACAGTTGAAAATGAAGTGCAATGAACCAGTTCAGTTTCTTAATTTTAAATATAAATCCATTTAATAATGAGTGCGATCAAAAGTATTTTAACACACATTCATTTTGATCTTGTTCATTTGATTAATATATTTGTTAATTTGATTAAATTGGTGACTAGGAAAAATTGCATACTTTAATTATTAAACATTTTCAATAAAACCCAACTTAATCCTACAAAATTTTTTTCAAGCATTTAAAGTATTGCCGTCGAACAGTTTCCAATATTATTGTGCAGTATTGAGAAAACTTGATGGAAAACGTGGATCAGGTTAATGGAATGGTCCACATGAAAAAAACATTTTCCAAAGAGCTCCCAACAATTCGGTAGGAAAGCTGCCCAGTTAGCTCAATGCTCGAAATATTTGCTACGAAAACTAATTCAGGTCCAAAAACATATCGGGCTTTAAAAGTTCTTGACAGGAACGTTGCTCAAAATTTAGAGCCAAAAACAGAGCACGAAAACTTAAGACCAGTTTTCTGAAAAAAATTCTTGGCGCAAAATATATAAAAGAAGCATATCATTTTTACGACGGGCTATATAAATACCGAAATTTATATAAAATATATGTTTACAAAAAATGTTGCTTCCATTTATAATCCTTGAGTGGTATAGCCAGTGAGCTAAGGCCAGTGTAGAAACATTGGGCTCTTGTCAAAAGAGAAATAAAGAGCACAAAAAGGTGTCGAAAAGTCTGGTAGATTTTAAACGGAGATGGACTAAATGTTCAAGCAAAGTGAGAGAAAGCACTATAAAAACATTAATGAAGTTTTTCAAAAAAGGTTTAAAATTTCATCACTGATGATTTAAACTATAAAAGTCTTTTTTTGTTTTTGTAATAATTTCAATCAAATAAAAACTGAAACTTAAAGTTTCGTGGTCTCGCTTTTATAAACATATATGTATATATGTTAAGAACTTTTCATTCCCACTGCTTATTATGACTATTCCCCCTCATTTCTCAAAAAAAATGACTCTTTAATTGTACCTCTAATTTATCACTTTAATTCAGCCATTAATTTGATATTAAAAATGAAAAAGAGATCATTCCTTATTGTATGCAAGTATATGTATGTGTGTGTTTAGGTTCATTGAACGTTCTACTTGTTTAAGCACTTATAATTTGTATTTTTTATTTTATTTGTAAATTTTATTTATATAAAAAATTAAAAATAAATACTGAATTTAAAAATACATACAGACAAAATTTCCGTTAAATTAACACGTATCTCCAGTGAAAAGTGAAAAAGTGAGTATTTGTTATAAGGAAGAAATATACAAGTAAGTCGAGTAAAATGGCGAAAAAGGAAATGAAAGTAATACAGATGCAATTTTAACAGCCACTATAAAATGCAGCATTTAATAAAATAATTAACCTCTTTTACTGTATAAATGAAATATTTTTCCACGTTTTACATTTTTCAACACTTATACATATATTTACACACACATGCAAATATTATATGCGTATGATGTATTTTAAGTATTATATTTTGCTATATTTAATTTACAAGTGGCAATTTTTCCTTTTACTTGTTTATGTTACGTTTTATGTATTTTTTCATATTTTTTAAGTATTTCGACTGCTGATATACACATTTTTTTAAATAAACATACATACATTCATATATAAATGAATTTAATTTAATATCTTTATTTTATGTACAAAATGCACAGACAGATATACATATACATATGAATACAAAATATACTCTTTAATTCAAATATGTACATGTTATTCATATACACATATATATGTATTTATGTATATTTTTTATAAATGGGTTTATATTTGTTTTTGAGTATAAATTTAACAGCGAAAAAAAATGAAATTATTCATATTTAAGATAAATTCTTGTAAATTGCACAATGGTTTGATGGTTAAAAGTTAATGTTATTTATATTATTTTTGAAATGTCCTTAAAGTATGCTTTATTTTTTAGGAGTAATATTTTTGTAGGTTAAAAATAATAGTGATCTTCAAGTAAAAGCACTGTTGCCAGATTTGGCGATTTAGCGTCATAATTTTATGGGCCAAAATGGCAATAGATCTTTCGAACTTTACTTTTTGAACTAGATTTACAAGCCTTTCCTGCAGATCCTAGATAACCTATATATTTTATTTAATTCCCCATCTCCTAACGAAAGAACGTATGTCTATGCTTATTTAAGCAATAATTTAATATAAGTTCTCAACTATGGCAAAAGCTTAATAAAACATGTATCATTAAATTCAAACCCATAGTGCACATGAGCAATTTGAATGGTTACCTGGCAAGTCAGTTAAGTTTATTTTGCATGTGTCTGAATAATATTTTTAATATCACATTCAAACGCATAATACACAAATTGCATATACATGCACACTAATACATATTTACTATATTTTCAATTGTATATGTTTGTATTGCAGTTTTTTTTTAATTTCCTGTATAACGTCACTTATATTATACAAATATAATTTTTTCCACCATATTTCTTTTCTTTTTTCTTCAAAAAAAGAAGGAAAAATGAGAAGCAAATTGTATATATGAATTTATATTTTTATGCCTTTAATTTACTCATGAAATATGCGAATACACACACATTCATATATAGTATAAAATTTATTTCATACAAGTTGTTGCTACGAAAATTATCTTTTCTGCTGTCTATGAATTTCTACATACATTCATACATACATACATATTTATCTGTATAAGTACGTATGAATGTATGTATTTATGTATGTATGTATGTATTTATGAATATGAGTATAAATATGACGAGTACATAAAATTTGCTGCATTCAGTGCATATTTGTATTGAATTGATGATACTCTCTTACCTCTAGATATTGTTGGTTGCCATATATGCAACAAACATATGGTGGCTGATATGAAGCACGTGTGCGTGTGTGAGTGGTGTGGTTTTAAGGAAAAAGATGAATTAAAATTAAAAATAAAGATAAAAGAAGCAGCCTGATATAAAGCTTTAATTTAATGATGATACGTGAGTATATACACTCGTGCTTGTGGTACCCTCTTTTTATTTTAATTTAGTCTTTCTCCCCCCTCTTAATGGAAGTCTGGCTGGTTGACTGGCAGACCCCATTTGTTTATTTTTAAATGTATTCTTTTTAATAGAGTCGAAAGGCATTTCAATTTGTTATTGTTTGTTTTTATTTCACAAAAATTGCTTTTTATGATCTGAAACTGTTTTAAAGCAAAGTGAAATATGCATCAAATTCATACCAATACCGAATCACTTTTAAGTCCCTCTTATGAAAAATGTGTAAGAAGTAGGAATTTTATATTTAAATTATTTTGATAAAAATGTGCCACAAATTGAAGATTGAAGATTAAAATAATTGCCACTGTGATGCATTAAGGAAACATATGACAAGATTTTCAATTTTTCATTAAATATTTATAAATTGATGCTGGGGATCGGTGTTTCTGAAATGAGATCAAGTGCTAGTGATTGTATTTAGTAAATGTTATAAGTGAATTAAGTTATTTTAATAACTATTTTAAATACATATACAAAATTAGGGAATAAAACTAAAAGGGAAGATACGGGATGTATGAAGAATGTCAATATTGGAATAAATTTCGCTGGCTTGATTCATTCTTTTCATCAAATGGCAGAAATTTTCATATGCTACGCAGAAAAATTTAAAGTGAAACATGATTACATTTTTCATTTTTCATCAATATGGTGACCATCTTCCAAAATAAACTTATAAATTATACCCTACACCACCACTGGTGGTTGGGGTATGTATAATGCGTTAGTGCTTAAGTCTGTAACGTACATAAAAAATATTGCTGCCTCCACTTTTAAGGTTAACGTTCGACTAATAATCACTTTCTGCTTCGATTTAATGATGTCCGTCTGTCTGGCTGACTGTCCATATAAAATTTGTGAACAAAATGCGGAACATAATTTTTGAGATACCCAATAAGATGTCTACCAAGTCTTTATTTTGGCCCATTAAATTGGAAATGAAGTATATATTATTTCAGCCAGCCCACAAACAAATGTTCTTCTAGGAATGAGGTTTTAAGGTCATAAAAGTCCTGAATGGTTAGCGATCAAAATAAATCTAATAATATTCTAAAAAGATGTGCCAAATTATGCGAGGATCGGTCTATTATTCCTCTTAGGTCCCATATAACTCCCCTAAAAGATAACACTTTTAAGGGCTTAAATCACATATATTCACAAGTAATGTGATAAGATTTGATCAAATTAAGATAAATATGAGCAAAAATGTACGAAATGTATGAAATTTACTAGGGTTGGTACATAATTTTATCACGATCCTCATTACCCCTCTAGAGTCCTTTTAAGGTGCACAAATCATACATATATATTAGTACCGTAGTATATTGGACTCTTAAACAAATTAGAAAATATATTTATACGAGGATCGATCATTAATTTTTGATAGCTACCATAAATAACAAAAAATGTGGTGTAGGGTATTAAATAGTCGGTCTTGACCGACTATAAACTTTATTTGTTCATTTTTACTTAATGATCTTAAATAGAAAGTGATTTTCTATTATATTCCCGTTTCGGTACCTTTTCGGTCCAAATTTATTTCAAGGAATTTTAAAATCATACTTTTGAATTTTTTACTCTCTCAAACTCTGAATTTCCCTTTGGATCTATTTGGGGAAGCCGAATTCAACCATTTAAGTTATGGTTTTATGATTAGTCAGTCCGTAACGTTAGTGGAATACATTTGTGAAGAGAGTGTGAAAATTCATGATCACACAATATATATGTTTTTTTTTTTTCAAAATAAATTTGATACTCCTTGCAAATTTAACCGAAAACTAAAATTAAAAACTTTTCTTTCTCCCTTTTCAACAAAGTTTCCTTAAATACTTTTTTCTCTTTCTTTTCTTCTTCTTCTTTCTCTCATATTTAATAATAAAGTCCAAAATCATTCAACCATAAATTATAGATACTTTTTCGAAAAGTTGCTATTGTTGTCTAAGAGTTTTTCCTAAATTTTTCCTTTCTTTTTGCAACATTATCGATATATAGTTGTTGTAAGAGAAATTCGCAACTAAAAACTGAAAAAAAACTTTGATGGCAAAGTAATTTGGTCATCATTTATATTTTTTTGTTTTAATATTTATTTCACTTTTAGATTTTTGTGACATTTTAACTTTTTTTCATCGAACTTTCTTTTCTGTATCATTTTACTACAACAATATCCTGTGTATTAACGAACTTAAGCATAAAGTTTACATCAACAATGGTCAGCAATGAAGATGAATTAAATAACATTGAAGTATTGAAAGGAATCGGAAGGGAACGAGAGATGAAGGAAGAAAAACGAATTTTCAAATTATTTCTTTTTGCTTGTATTTTAATTACAGTTGTTTTAACAATAATTAAAATTAGACAAAGGGAATCTAAAGTGGATGTATTTGTATTCCAATAATAATGTGAAATGGATAATTAAGGTCTGTTACATTAAAGGACAGATTTCTTCTTTAATGTGGTTTATATATATATTTCAGTATTTTGTAAATATGACAACCACTGTTCCCACTTTCCTCAACCAATCACCGGAAATTTTGATGAGTATTGTTTTTGACTTTATTTTTTCTTCTTATTAATTTAGTTTTCATTTTTCTTAATGAAGCTGTTTTTTTTTGTTCTTTTTTTATGTTCTTAAGGAGTGAGATGGAAAACTTCTTAACATACATATATGTTAATAAAAGCGAAAACACAAACTAAGAATTTTAATCTGTTATATTTGATTGAAATTATTATTATAATTTACAGAAAATATATACGTGTATTTTTGTTATAATCATGAAATGAAATATTTTTCGGAAACCCTTTCATAAACACAACCACAACTGTATATTAATTCTCATAGTATGAACTATTTAGGAAATTTTGACTATTTTTGGGTCCCAAACTTTTCTTTAACATTCCATCGAGCAAGAGCAACGTAAAATTTTTGCTCAGGGTGTGGCGAAAAATCTGCCAGAATGCTATGTTTTTACAAATTTTTTTCAGTTTGCTGTGCTCCGTTTTAGGCCTCTAATTTTTTTTATCTGCTTTTCTGTCAGGAACTTTTTGGGCCTTGTGTGTTTTTAAACCTGCATAAGCTTTAACTCTTCTTTCTAAATAGTCAAAGCACTGAGCTAATCGGGTTGCTTTCCTATTGGATGAGTTGGGAGCTCTTGTGAAATGCTTTTTATTTATTCGGCTTAAGAAAAACATCATGTGGACCATTCCTTTTACCTGTACTAGGTTTTCTATAAATGGACAAGTTTTCTCTGTACTGATTAATAACATTGGAAACAGTTTGACGGTAAACCTTTAAATTTTTTGTGAGACCATGTTGGGTTCCGTTGAAAATATGTAATAATTTTAGCACGCACTTTTTCTGGTCACTCATTTTAATCATTTTAACAATATATTCATTTTTTGATATTAGACGTCATAATTGACCGGTTCTAAAAGGATAACTTGATCAAAAATATCAAATAATACTTGGGTTAAAAGTTTTTTATAAAAAACGTGTATTAAGAATTTTTTGATCTCACTCCTTATTTTTATTTGTCTTTCGAATCGTAAACTAAAGAAATTCTACTCAAAACTTGTGTCTCATAAACACATTTCAAATCCAAAATACGTTCATTATTTACTCGATTGTGTCACTGGTGCTCAATGTTATTGCTGTTGACGTTGTCGCAAAATGAAGATAAACAACAAGAAAATTTCGTTTTTCTTTTTTTTCTTTCATTTAATTTTATGTATTTTTTACAACTGCTTAACTGGGCTAATGATTGACTTTAAATGAACGAAAACAATAACAATGTGAACAGTAAGAACGGAAAAGGAAATGAGTGTAGACGAAAGTGTAAATAAAAAGGGATGTTGTTCTTTTGTTTTTCACAAATATAAAAATAAAATAAGAAGGACAAACAACTTTGACTAAGAGAATGTAATCAAAAAGTTTTAGTTTTCACAAATTAATTATTAAGAATTTCATTATAGAAAAGTTGTCATCATGTTTTCGTTTGGCATTAAAAAGGCAAATTTTTTTATTTTTATAAAAAAAAACTTTTTTTTGTTAAAATATTGACCTTAACTCTTCTTGAGTTTTCACATGGAGTTTCCAAAGACAAACTAGAGGAAAAACACAATGAATATCTAATAAACTCCTCTTTGTTTTAAAGTTTTTTATAAAAAGTCTAAAAAATTGTTGAATGTAAACTACTTAGAAGTGACATATACAAGGGAACAAAACGTCACGATCACTAAAAAAACAAAAACTATTATTTGTTAAAAAATCTAAATAATAAAAAAAATGTATGATCACTTAGAATCTATCATTGTGTGTATGAGATGGAAATTAGAAAAGGACAAAATGACCACTTTTATGTCTCACCAAAAATTTATTTTAATCAAAAATACATAAATTTCTGATTTCAAAACAAAAACATAAAGTGCGATTCAAATGTAACCTGGAAGAGATAAAACAAACAAAACCATGATCACTCCTTACTCGAAAAATCGATATACAAAAAATCTCGAAAATCTATAGCAAAATTAACAAAATTGTATGTTAATTTTAATTTTTAACGATAAATATTTTTTTGCTAAAATGTTAAATTAGGATTTAAACGAGTGCTGAAAAATCTGTAATCACATTAATTTCAGATTTTTCAGCACTCGTGATATTTGAATGAAAAAAGTGATATTTGAATGAAAATGAATACTTTCGTTTTCACGAAAGAAAAATGCGAAATTATTAAATTGCGATTTAAAAGATAAGTGGAAAAATTAGAGTTAAAAATACTTAATCCATGATCACACTTATTGCGTATCAAAAATTGAGATAAATATATACATGATTACTTTCTTTTCTAAACAACAATCATATGAGAACTCGAGAGTAAGAATAAAAAGAACAAAAATCCACGATGAATTACATTTCTAACCAAAAGGTACTACTTTTAGCGAAAATATTAAATTTCGACTTATATTAGAATTAGAAGAACTATAGCAATAAAACAAAATTCTATATAATTCTATGATCGCCTATATTTTATACCAAAAATCGAGAGCTAGAACAAAAAAAGAAAACAATATTCAAGATCACTTTCATTTCTAAATAAAAAATCCTAATTTTTTGCGAAAATAAAAAATTGCTATTAAAATGAGAAGAGCAAGAGCAAAACGGATAAATATCCATGATCACCCTCATTTAGTAAAAATCTATGAGAATTCTTAACTTCATTTGTAACCAAATATCTAAATTATTTTGATGAAAATTTTTGAACAAGAACTAGAGTAAAAACGAAAATGTACATGATCATATTTCTTAATAAAAATCAGCATTGTTTGTGTGTCAGCGAATTAGAGAGCTGGAAAAAAGGTTAAAAATCCATGATCACCTTCATTTCCTATTAAAAATCAAGATTTAGAATCATTATTATTTTCATTTCTAACCAAAAATTTGCTTTATTTTTGTGCACACAGAAAAAAACATGAGGCAAAATCAACGTTGAACATAGTTGATTTGAGAAAAATGAAAAATTCTAAATAAAATTAAATTATGTCAAAAAGACTTTCGTTGCTGAAGGGGAAAAATGATTGGTTTCTACATAGAGCCAGACTTCGATACCACTAATAGGTGTATCGTAGTAAAAAAGTTAGTAACTTGACCGTTTCCCAAAACACACTTATACCCACTATGTGTATAGTTAGTTATCTCAATGTGGGCAAATAATCGTCTGCCACGATCACAAAATAGTAATAAACTTTACTTCGTGAAATCACAAAATACAATTAGTTTACATCTCTCCTTTTTTTAAATGATCAGAAGTTTTGTTATGAATTTCTAAAGGAAACACATTCGCACTTAAAACAACAAGTTTATTTACGTTTAGTTGTTATGCAGTCTGTTTCCCGGAAGTCTTTTAGTTTGTATTAATGAAAAGTGACAATTATATATAATTAATGTGCACATTTGTGTTAATTTTTTGACACGATTTTTTGGTGGCAGCACCATAACATCAGAGAAAAAGATTTTAATTAAGTTAAACATCCAACACTCCTTTAATATAATGAATTAAAACTAAGGGGATGGTATCCTACTGAATCGATACACTAATTTCTAGAAATTTAAACAATCATAAACCGACTTTTTCAAATTTTGATCCACACATTAATCAAAATTTATAAATACAACATTTAGTCATTTAATAAATGAATTTAAAGTATTTCCATGTGACTTCATCTGTTGTCTTGTCATTTACTTAATCATCATCGTGCATTAGTTAAAAGATTATTTTGTGATTAAAAAGATTTCAATTCATTTTTTTCTTTTGATTTTCTTTTACACAAATACGGAACATGAACAAGAGATAAAATTGTAATGAACAAAAATATGAAGGGGAAAATAAACATTTATGCAGATTACTGATGTTCGTTTGTTCATCATCAGTTTACGCTGGAACAGCTCATCAACATGACAAATGTCAAGTTCAAGTACTCTCTCGCACTCATAGACGGAGTCGTATTAAAATCATTTGAAGTGTTTTTACTGCTGCTGCTGTTTGTTGTTGCTGGATTGGTTGGCTGGTTGCAAGCAGCTGCATAATGTTTCATTATGATTACAGCTTTTGGATTTAAGTTGAAAAGTGTTTGTTGTTCTTTTAATGTTGTTGCTGATGTTGTTGTAAATGTGTATTTTATCTTGTGTTTGCCAGTCGGAATAATGGATTAATTTTGACATTTATGATTAGTGTTTAAGGAAGTTGATAATTTTTTTCCATATTTTGATTTACATTAAGTATTAAAGAAATTATGTCACTTGAATTTGTGATGAGCTACAACTGGTGTAAAGGGATTACTGAATTATCTTAGTTTTTTATGTAAATTTTTATATTGAGGGGAAGATATTTTGTAATAGAATTTGTTTCGACATAATTATACTGAATAAAAAAAACAGTTTCTAGGATTTTTACACAAAGTTAAAACCCTGTATAAAATCAACATTGATAATTGTTAATTTCAAACACTATTGAATTTTTGTTTGTACAGTGAAAGAATGATACACAAATAGAATTTATAGGCTTCATAGATGATTACTTTTAGATTAGATTTAGTTCTATTACTTATTCTTTTAGTTCGAAGTATATTTAAAAGATAATCCGCCATCCAAAAACGGATCCTTATTTAATGTACTCCCTATTTGTGAGTTTATATCGACAAATTTACGAAAATTTCCAATCAATGTTCCAAAGTAGTACCATTTTTAATTAACACAATATTAAATGTTGATAGAACATGAATTATTGTTAATTTAACAGTTTGTTGTATTTGATTTCGTAATATAATTTTTTGCTTATACATTATCTTATTATTCGTTATCACCGGTTTTTGCGCTCATTTGTTATAGAATGTTGGACAATAAAGTGCATATTTGTGAGTTCTGGCTAGATTTGGACTAAATTATGTTCTGGCAACGATCATAAAATTTTTAAACTTTGTCAAAATAAAAAAAACTTACCTAATTCCACTTTACTTATATGTAAAAGTTATTCCAATTATCTTTAGTAATATTAAGTACTCACATCCAAATTGTGAGTAATCAAATTGTTTTGACTTTGATCGGTTTTCTGACGAGTTTTTTGTAGTAGTTTTTTCAGTTATTTTAAGTCTCAGATTCAGATATTGTATGTTTTTTATGTTACCACCCTGTTGGATCCTGATTCGAAGTTCCAGGTAACATATCTATTTCTGCCGGTCTTCGGTAAAATAGAAACAGTACGAAGTTCAATCAACAATCACTTTTGGTTGAAAAGTTAACTCGTAAGACTACGAAACATTATTCCACATTATCCTTCATTTATGCAGAATCATTAATACCCTCCACCACGATCGAGTTAGAAATAATTGTGGGAACAATATGAAAATTCCTCTTGCAACAGGATACCACTCCCCCGAGTCCTTTCAGAATTATGTTGGCTATAATATTTTGTCATTATTGCTTCATTCCAGAGCAAAATTTCATAAAATTTTCAGTAAGGTTCATATCATTCCTCCGTGCCCTACCCGAATTTTATATATAATAAGATTTAGTCTATGCCCCCATTTTCATGCAAATTTTCTAAACATTTTTAGAGATATATGCAAAATTTCGTTTGTAAGGGGGATAACTTGCCCACTGCTTTCTCCGAAATTGTGTTAGGCTTTAAATTCTTGTTATTATGATTTTATCCATGTGACTAACTAACAAAAAATGGTTATAAATTAGTTTCAGAGATATGCGATATTACTTAAAAATTTCGTTTGTTAAGGGAATACTACTCCCTCGTGCCATTTCCGTAAATTTAGTAGTATACGACAAAGCGTTGTACATAATATTCATATGCACTGTTGCCAGCTTTAATGATTTATCGTCATTTTGACGCCCAAATCACGCAATATTGGACGTTTTAACTAAAATTTAAATTTTCTGTCCGCCATATTTTTCAAAGAAATAAAATTTATCTGGTTAATATGTCAATTTTCATGAGATTTCTTGAATTAATTATAAAAATATGACATATTTAAAGTTTCGTTTGCAAGGGAGATACACCTCGCCTTTGTCCTTGGCATTACTGGTGCTGGTGGAGCGTTTAAAAATATAATCTTGGTATCAGTCTAGAACCAAAGGGGTACTGAATTAATGCTTTTGGATTCTGGTTGGTGAATAACTGAATACCACCTATAACAAACTCATGTAAAAGTGACAGTAAATTTCTATCTAAATGATAAATCAACTGGTTCATGATTTATGAGAATCCTTTACTTCAGAGTGTACTTTTGAGCAGACTCTGTTAGAAGTTATGTTTTAATTATCTTATTAGCATTTTCACATAAACTACTCGATCTCACTTCAGTATAAAAATTCATTCCTATGAAAAGAAATTTCTTTTATGATAAAAAAATCGAAATCGCTGAACTGCTGTCTGTACTGTGCGTAAATATGAGAACGTCAGTTCATTTTCATTCAACCTTAGATTAATTGTATAGTGTCTGTGGCAATAATTTCATCATTGAAATTTTAAAACTTTATATTTTATCACACTCCTATATTCATTAAGAAACTGAGTCATATTCCAACTTCTCCTAATTATTTAACTCCTTCAAGTCCTCTCAACAATAACTTCTCAAAACTGAATTTAAATTTATTGAAATAAATTCCAATTAACTTTCTTTTCACCCTGAGTAACACATAGATACCATCTCGGATGGTGAAGAGCTTAGGGCATCTCTAGTTTAATTTCTTTTTCACAAAACGTGTTTTCATTTAACAACATTACGTTTTGTTTGTTTGTTTGTATGCTACTTTTTTTTTCAATTCTTAATATAATGAAAGTCATGTTGACCGATTTGCTTTAGAGTCTGGTAAAGTGTTTAGCACGTTGACTGATTCAATGGTTCCACAAAATATGTACATGGAAATGTGTGTGTGTAATTTGGTACATGTTACCATGAACAAGCATATTCTTTCTTTCAATTATGTACAAAATTTCCTTAACTCATTCAATGCTATTGACCAGAGCAATATGTGAGAATGTATGAATGAATCCTTATACAAGGCAAGCCAAGTCATCATTATCTACATACGTTTATACATCGTCATCATCTTCATCGTCCTCGATGTCGACATGAACGTCACCATTGTTTTGGATGTGAAAATATGAAAGTATTGTAGTGATACCTTTTGGCCAATGTCCTGTGGCTGTTTTGTAAACGTTTGTTATAAGAATTTATGTGTGTGTGTGATCGTGTGTGAGTTTGTGTGTTTGTATGAATGTGGGTGTGGTCTGCAGTTATTTTACAGTAGAAAATACTTACATACAGTTTTTATTCTTTTCAGTTCTTACAATTCACAATCAGACACATACATGTAGTAGTTTAGTAGTTAAAACTAAAAGTTTCTTTAGTCCTGTGTACCTGTTTCTAACGTTGAACGTGACCTCATATGTTTTTTATTTGCAGTCACGTAATTTCTAGGTAATTTATGTTTTTACGCGAAACTGTTGCTGAAATTACAACAACGTGTATGAATGAATCGGAAGGATATTTTTTTTTCGTTTTTCTTATTATGAATTAGTTTGAAGTTTTCTTTTCGTTATATAAATTCTAAAAATTTCAGATTAAATTATTTGGAAAAATAAAAGAATTTCATACAAAATTCTTTTATTTCAAAATCAAAATGATTTTATTTTAGCTAAACAAATTAAGATTATTTAGAATTAGTTTAATGGAAAAAAATTAATATGGAAAACTATTAATATATAGAGTTAAGACATTTAGATTTATCTCCCGTTATACAAGTGAAATTAATAAATAATTTAAATAATCGTGCGAAAGAAATTGTCTTATATTATAATAAAATAGTGTTGAAGTGTTAGTATCGTGATATTATTTGTCGATATCAGAATTTTACATTGTTAAGTTCATAATTTCCCATAACTCGCATGCAGTATTGTTCGACACTTTAGCAACTTTTCCTCATGTAACTTATTCATAGATTTTACAAATTAATAAATATGTACAAAATAAATTGTAATAAACAAGATAAATTAGTAAATTCTACCTCTCTGAAAATAAATATTTAAAGAAAAACTAAATTTACTGTAAAAATCGCTGTTCGAAACTTAAGTAACTTTATCATTGTTTTGGGGAATAAAATGGACTATAACAATAATTGTTTTCAAAACATTTTAAAGGAAGAATGCCATTGATTAGACCCCTAAAAAATAATTCCAAAATCCAAAGATGTATTAAAAGAGCTTAAATTCCAACTCTTCAACAGTGAGAAAACTTTTATTGGAACAAAACTTAGGATGCTTTATACCAACTTAGAGAGTATGCTTTAAAAAAGGTTTGAAAGTATATTTGGTTCAATTATTCCTAATATAATAAAATCCCAATGAAATGAACCTCATTCAATAGAACTGTTATCGTTAAATTAAGCCACAGAAGAGAATGTGCCTTATACGCAAGGAATTTCCATATTTTTTTGTAGATTAACAATAAAGGTTTCATTTAATTTTTCCAATTTATTTATTTATTGGGAAGTTATTTCATTTTATTTTATTAAATAATTGTGAAATTACTTCATAATTAAATAAGTCCAAAAATCTCGGAGTTATGTGGCGTCAGTAGAAATCCAAACAAACAAAGTTTAGCATGTGTTGAAACAATCGTCGAACTTTGACAAAGATTGGGTATCAGGTAATGGAATAGAAATGGGAATAATATTACATAATTTAGAACAGGTTTGAGATCTTGTAATTGTCCTGTTCAAACTTAAGAACAAAAGAATAACACACAGTGTTTCAAATGGAAAATGCACTGAAAAAATTTTTAACTTAAATTATTTTACACCTCAGTTCATAGGCATATTTAGAATTTTAGTAGAGACCACCAATTGACCTATTTTTATAGTTAAGTTATCTATTATGGTTTAAGAGATATTAGTATCCAAATTTGATTTTATGAATTATGCTTCAATAAAAGGTAGTTTTTTTATATTTGCATGACAATCGCATTTACGACAGATTATATTTGAGGTGATTTTCGCAGGGATGATAATATTATGTATTGAATTTTCGTAATGTTATGAGGACTTACATTTTTTAAATTTATGCTCTTTAAAGTAATCGTCGGAAATAGGTCTGTATGGTAGCTGTGATCATTTTTGGAGTGATCTTCCCGATATTTGGACTAAGTGTTTGTGAGTTTTAATATCTTAATTCCAGAAGAATATTTTATTGGAGATATTTGAAATATTTTACTTTAATTAACAATTTTAATTGACATCGTCTTTAGCCCAAAAAATTATCATTTTAAAAGAAATGTTTCTAAAATTTTGGAATGTGGAAGTTGGAATGTTAACAATCCTTACATGGACATACGCAGAGGAAAATCATGTTATTCATACGTTCGTCGTAAAAAAGAAATTATTGAATAAAAATATGGTTTTTTATAACCATAAAATTCTCAGATCTCATTATAGCGCTGTTATTATTTCTCTTCAGAGGGAATTCCTTTAGGTCCCATCTTATGTTATCCCGATTTGCGATCTGATTTACGTCGCTCTGGTCTCTATTTGCATCGGTTTGATTTGGGTCGTTTTTAGCATCACTAATAAAGTATGTGTAATTTGCCATAGTACATTAAAGCCTAAAAATTAGTCAAAATCAAAGAAAAGTTATAAGTTTGGAATTAAAATAAGTCGTTATAATAAGACGTTTTAAATCGGGAGAGAAGGCTGGTAATATTTTACGAAAGAGGTTCGCTTGAACTGAGACTAGCACCTACAACTAGGGCAATTTGCAAAAGAGACAGTGATAAAATAAATCAATTAGCTGAAATTGTCACTCGAGAAAAAAATCCCTTATTGGTTAAGATGGAATCCCTTCTTTTAATTTCGACACATGATCAAAATAATCGAAGAGTTCCAGTGAGAAAGGATGTAATAAAAAGTAAAGCTCTTTCTATTTACAACGACCTTAAGAAAAATGCTATATCTAGTGGTAATGGATATTCTGGTAATTTCGAAACCAGCAACGGTTGAATTAACTATTTTTTTATCAAAAAACGAAATTTGTTGCATTGATTTCATTATTTTCCATGAAATATTAAATTTCAGTGTATTCTGTACAAAAAGTTAATTCGATTTGTGTAGCGTTCCCCAGCGTTCGCATTAAGTTTAGTTGAATATTAATATATTTTTTGGAATGTGTCTTAAAGTTTATTTGTTTAATTTACATTTTAAATATAGAAATTGCAGTGTGGCGTTATAATAATATGTTTGTGAGAAGACCATATACAAAAATAAATTTTGTTGCTCCACAACTATATTATCGCCAACAAAAAATGTGTGCCAGTGTTCATAACCTTAATATGGTAAAATCTTTCCGCGGTTTTTGACGTTGAATAGGAAATATAGAACTACTTGTTTTATAATAAATTAAAGCTGTACCCTATAGTTCATATACAACCGATTATTAATTTTCTCTGATTTTAAACAACAAAAAAGTTAAATATTCAACAGCATTATTTCAAATATCTCAAATCTTGGTTTAGATATATAAAATCTTATTTTAATATCCTTCAGTTCTTAATTTTACTAAAATCAAAAATCAACCATTTTCAATGTTAATTTTACATTGTTCTTTTTTCTGTGTGTTGTTCACTAAATATTCTTAAATATTTTATTCAATTTTATTGAAGCCTTTTATCATATTTTCTATATTTTGCCAAACAATTTATGACAATAAAATAATACCATTGAATGAGACTTTCTCTTATTGACTTTGATATTCACACGAAAATATTTCCCTAAAATATTTTTTCATACAAGGACATAATCTTTTATATTCCACAGACATATACATACGAATATTTCTTTTTTTTTTTTTTTGAATAATACCCAACAAATACTGTCATTGATGTCGTCATAACTCCCAACTTGTTAACAGAAATGAAAAGAAAAAATGGGGGAAAAATTCACGTAAAAATACCGTTAAACAATTGACAGCAGTTTAAGTTTTCTATACATACATGTGTGTGTATGTATAGAAAAAGGGGAAAATGTAGAATAAATCAATGAAAATTAATCGATATAAATATTGATGTTAATTGCTTTTTTGACAATAAATAAACATTTGAAAATAAATAAACAAAAGAATCATTTTTGCTCGTGCCAAATGAGTCAATGAATTGTTTTTGCTGGAAAATAATACAAAAAACCTTTTATTTATGATAAAAGATTTTTTTGTTTTCATAAATTGTAAAATTAAAAAGGTTTAAGATCCATTTGCCATATTAAAGTATTTTGGTATCGTAATGTAACAATTTTGTAAAAAAAAATTATTTCTTTTTTAATTTATATTTTTTTACTGAATTAAACTCGAATGGATGGTTGGAGTTAGTTTTGGTCAAATGATGAATTACATTTGTGTCGGTGTAATGTTGCATGCAGTAGAAAGTAGGTAATCAAGTTATATAGTTGATAGATTGTGTTTCTATTTGCAGAAAGTGTGAATATTTGTGTAGTTTTACTATTTCATTTTTGTATGTATGTGTGTGTAAGGAGTGAGTTCAAAAAATTCTTAACATATTTTTTCATTAAACAAAATTATTAAATATTTTCAACGGAACTCAACATGGTCATACAAAAAGTTGGCCGAGCATTCAAAAAGACTGATAGAAAAGTACTTTCATTTTTATTAACTTTTATGTATTTTAAGAATTTTTCAACCTCATTCCTTAAATATGTGTTTTTTTGTTGTTAAATAAATGGGTTTGCCTTTCTTAAGCTTACATCACTTTTAATCACACAATATAATGCTTTATTTTATAGCACTATGGGCAAGGACAATCACTAATTTGATATTGACTTAAAATCTGGACAATCGCAGCACAATGTCAGAGTTTTTAATTTATTGCGATAAATATATAAACGGAAAGAAGCAAGGAAAAAAGGAGGCCTAATTTAAAAAGATAGTAATTATGAAATATAAATGACTACTACATTCGAAACTTTCCTATTAACCCTATTAACCCATTAAGACAGCTCTATATATTCTATTTGTTAGCTTTGAAATTTAATCAGTGTGATAGAAACGATCTTAACTTCGATTTTGTATTATAACCAATAACTGAATCCCTTAAGTGTCCACCACTTGAATTTTTAGTAGAACAGAAAAAAGTGAAAACTAACTTCTATCGAGAATTCCATTTCGCGAGTGATTGTTGAACAGCAGATGTATCTATAAAGTATTCCAGGTATAACTGATATTGCGAATATGGATCTAGTTTTCATAGAATTGTGCAACTTGCTATTTGCTAAGGAAATATTGTCTCTTTTACGGGAGAAATTTGCGCCGATGATAATTGGCCTCATCGTTCATATGATTAGATACATTTAATTCTTCAACGTTATTTAAACCAAAAAGTATTCATTAGAAATTCGAGAAAAGTCCAAGAGCTAAAGAAAGAAAAATTTCGTCACATTCACATTAAACATCATGTCTCGGAGCAAACAATGGACCATTATATCAAATATTATAAATCGTTTCATTTACATTGATTATCATCTATATCAAAAGGATTTGAACGTGGGCTTAAATAAAAAATTATTATCGGAGCAAATTTCTTTCGTAAAAAAGACATTATTTCCTTTGAGAAATGGCAAGAAGCATTATTCTGTTGTAACTAGATCCATATCTTCCATATCAGTAGCACCTGGGAAATATTATAGCATATTAAGTTCTACACGGACTTGTCATTCGGCAAGAGTACAGTGGGGTGTATCAAATTTGTGCAACAAATTAAGTTCTTTGGATAATAAAAATACGTCATATTTAGAAGTTGGAAGCTGAAATTCGGCAGGAATGCTTAAAAATACATATTTTCATTCAATAGTTCATATTTACATTCAACAATCCGGATGGACTGACAATCCTAAACATTGCCGACATATACTTAATTCATAACTTATAATGTCAAATTTTCAAAATCTATGTGATTTTTAAGATCACGTCACAATATACGAAAAAAGATATGCTAAAACATTTTAATCTAAAATCTGAATTTAACCCCATGGTGCTTTTTAGAAAAGCATGAGCAACAACGACAACATCAAATATTGCACACTTTTAATCACTGGAATGGCCTCATATTTCATGTGGTTTAATTTTTGCCGCCTTAATGAGATTACAGGTCGTCTATCTTATTTTTCTACTTACTCCATCATGCCACAAACCCATTCACACTTCACTCACTAACACATTCATTCACTTATTTTGAAATTCCTTATGCTTTGTATGTATGTGTGATATTTAATTTTTTTTTATTTTTTGTTTCTGTTGTTGTTGCTTTTTTTGGTAAGGATATTAGCTTAAAAATATTTAAGCAGTAAGATTTTATATCCTTATAATTTTAGGTGTGAGTTACACTTACATGTATATACATATACATATATCCGAGTGTATATGTGTATGTTGTAATATTTATGGTTTGGATTAATTATCTTTTGGGTAAACTAATTAGGATTATATTACTTTAGCTAGTATATGTATATATATGTATGTGTGTATGTTTTCGTTAGGATATAACTTTTGGAAGAAGACACAAGTCTATATACACATTCTGTTACATTTCTTTTTTAAATACTTTCCAAAAAATTGATGCTGCTTTCATCCTTTAATACTCAGTAGCTAACTTTTGTCACTTTTTGCCTCCCTGTCTGTCTGTCTGTCTGTCTGTCTGCCTATTTATTTTCACAAATATTTTTATTAACATCCACAAAGGCTCTAACGGCAACAAAGTACTTTTCAGTGTTTTAAAAATTCTATATAAATTTCATTGTTGATTGTAAAACACACTTATTTACATACAAAGAGGTATTTTAAAGAAGCCTTTGTTTTACTGTTTAAGACTTAAGTTATTTTCCTAGGAAACTTATTTATAACGAAGTCGTTTCATATTCTATGCGAGATTAATACAAAATCTTTGTTTGTGAGTGTGTGTGTAAATAAATTTGTTGGCTTACATATGGTTTCATTACGTGTGCCAAGAAAATAGACTTAACTTAAAATTTTACAATGAATATAATTTAATTTAAGGAATTTTTGCTCTGAGATTCGAAAGTATTAATAGACTTCTACATGAAAATGTATTGTATTTGTAAATGTATGGAAGTGTTGCTTTGTGTTACCACATAAATTAAAATATAAAAGCAAATGAAAAGCGCTTTATTAACCTTTTATAAGAAAAATTCTTTTGAATCGCTTTAAATTTTTTACGGATGATTTTACATACAATTTAGTGATCTTCCATTTCAAAAGTGATATATGTGATATATAAACTAATATGGGTATATATAAATTATTATCGATAAATGATAATATACTTGATTCTTTAAGAATATTTCGTTTTAATTTTCTGAGAAATTGTAACTATCGAAAGTGGTCAGATAAAACAGTTTTAATGAGGGCGCTACATTTTTCAGAAATAAGATAATTTTTATATAGTACTAGCTAAGGCCTGGTGCGCTTGCCGCCTTTAAAGGGTGGTTGGTACCCCTCCCCATGGTCCTATCCGTACATTTTGGACAGTAAAAAATATCCTTGGGAAAATAAAAAGAACCGATTAGAATACTCTCGCCTTCACAGTTTTTTACATATTTGATACTTAATATTTGCTTTGTATAGGAGTACCTTTCCCCTTGATCCTACCCATCCTATATATAAACTATTGCTTTTCTTTAGATATCTTTGTATGGGGGAGACTTCTCCCCATGATTCTATCCGCTCTTCATTCTGTCCTATAAAACAGTTACTTGAAAAATTTATTGGGACCAAAATTGATAGTTCTCGGTGTAGTGGTTCTTTAGATATTCGATTATCAATATTTTCTTTATCCGTCCTTAATTTTGTCCAGTAAAGCAGTTTCTTGATAAAGTTTTTGGGACCAAATTCGGTAATTCTCACTCTTATAGTTCTTTCAATATTCGACGATCAATATTTGCTAAAAATCCAACCTAAAGTAGGCATCCACTAGTCAAAAAGGAAATGGACTTGTCTGTGAATCTGGGCATTAAAAAATTTTTAGATTTAATGTTTATTCAACATTGTTTCACAAGAAATTCTTTTCTTTTATTTTTCTTCCTTAAAATTTTACTACAAAAACGTAATTTCTTTCACTTTTTCATATGGAAATACCAAAGCCGTGTAAATCATATTAAGAAATTCGAACTTTATCACATAAATGATCGCCCTGTCAATGTAAGGGCCGTCCGGTACAAAAAATGGTCTAATCAGTGAATAAATGTTACCACCTTTTTTGAAAAAATTCCAAAAATTCATTTAAAACTTGCATGTCTTTGAAACTATAAGAGATAACATACCCATAACGTATATTTTTAATAAAAATTTATAAAAACTACCTATATATGAAATGTCTTTTGTCTCAATTCAATATACTCGGGTTGGCCAACTTGGTATTGTCACGGACTATCTCACCTCTAACTGTGTGGAATTTCATTAAGATTTCTTTAATCGTTCAAAAACCACAGAATTATTATCAAACATATTGTTTTAAACAGACTGTAAAAATGGACCAAAACTGAATTGATACATTAGGATGATCAATTCTTCCTTGTAGAATATGTCCATGTTAAAGATCCCCTACATATAATGAGTCAGAACTGGAGCCAATCAATATTACTATAGAAGCAGTGTGTAGCATTTGGGGTTGTTTACCTTATAAATTGAAAATTTGTATTCAAACTTGAAAACTTGACAGATAATTATCTTTCTTTAATAATTTTGTTTATTATATATTATATATATAAGGCTTAAGTCTAGGGGGTATTTATAGTTTTAATTCAACAATCAAATATATTTATTCACTTTGATTTTAAAGACACTTTCACAACTTAAATTTATCACTTGACTTCTTACAACTTTACAACTTAACAACTTAACTCTTTCAACTTTAGACTACGACTGTCCTGGACCAGTGCTCAAACTCAACTATATACGGAATTGACCGTCTATTGAGATCTAATCGTTACTCGTCAGTTTTTGTCGATTCTAGAATATTCTTGTCATATACAGTCATCTCTCTTCGTCCTATTCTGTCAAATACAACGGTCGTTTCAATATTAATTTTAACTGCCATCAGTCTTAACCCTTAGTAGGGTCTACCCGATCGTGTGTGCGACCAGGCTCAAATCCCACATTCGGCCCTCCTGACGAGGTATTTCGACTCGAATACTGGCGTCCACCGTTTCATATACTCAGCCACTGTAAATGTTCTACGTGGGCCCTCTACTTCGGCCTACTTTTTCGACTTCATATCGGCCATGATTCATTTTTCTTATCACCTTGTAAGAACCGTAATATTTTCCCTTTAATTTCAAACCGACTCCGTATTGGGTGCGTCTTATAGCGACTAAAATCGTTAATCTCATTCTTCTCCTCATCTCTGCGGTTTGCGTTGAAATGCTTCTCTATCTCTTTCTCTTTCCGTTTGCATTTCCCGTAGAATTTGTTCCTCCATAATTTCCTTAATATTAGGGAAGTCTTCGAGTATTCTCTAAAAGCGTTAGAAGTGAATGCAGACCCTCTATCAGAAATTATTCTCTTCGGGTTACCAAATACAGCAGCCTGACGTTCTAACCGATCTATAACAGCATC
>PYHX02000467.1:81962940-82000868 GCA_004302925.2 Cochliomyia hominivorax
GTGATAAATCAATTAGCTGAAATTGTCACTCGAGCAAAAAAATCCCTTATTGGTTAAAGATGGTAATCCCTTCTTTTAATTTCGACACATGATCAAAATAAGCGAAGAGTTCCAGTGAGCAAGTAAAGTAATAAAAAAGTAAAGATCTTTCTATTTACTATGACCTTTAAGAAAAAGACTGAAAATTCTGGTAATTTTCAAACCAGCAACGGTTGATTTAAACTATTTTTCAAAAAAATTAATTCGATTTGCGTCGCGTTCTTCGGTCTCCATTAACGACGCAAGTCGGAGATCTAGTGAATATTCGCATTAAGTTAAAACGTTTAGTTTGAATATTAATATATTTTTTGGAATGTGTCTAAAGTTTATTTGTTTAATTTACATTTTAAATATAGAAACTGCAGTGTGGCGTTATCCTAATATGTTTGTGAGAAGACCATATTTTTACTGTAGCAGAAATACATTTTGTTGCTCCACAACCATATGTGCCAGTGTTCATAACCTCAATATGGTAAAATCTTTCCGGCGGTTTTTGACGTTGAATAGGAAATATAGAACTACTTGTTTATAATAAATTAAAGCTGTACCCTATAGTTCATATACAACCGATTATTAATTTTCTCTGATTTTAAACAACAAAAAGAATTAAAATATTCAACAACATTATTTCAAATATCTCAAATCTTGGTTTAAATATATAAAATCTTGGTTTAATATATAAAATTTTAATATCCTTTCAGTTCTTAATTTTATTAAAATCAAAAATCAACCATTTTCAATGTTAATTTTACATTGTTATTTTTTCCGTGTGTTATTCACTAAATATTCTTAAATATTTTATTCAATTTTATTGAAGCCTTTTAGCATATTTTCTATATTTTGCCAAACAATTTATGACAATAAAATAATACCATTGAATGAAACTTTCTCTTATTGACTTTGATATTCACACGAAAATATTCCCCTAAAATATTTTTTCATACAAGGACATAATCTTTTATATTCCACAGACATATACATACGAATATTTCTCTTTTTTTTGAATAATACCCAACAAATACTGTCATTGATGTCGTCATAACTCCCAACTTGTTAACAGAAATGAAAAGAAAAAATGGGGGAAAAATTCACGTAAAAATACCGTTAAACAATTGACAGCAGTTTAAGTTTTCTATACATACATGTGTGTGTATGTATAGAAAAAGGGGAAAATGTAGAATAAATCAATGAAAATTAATCGATATAAATATTGATGTTAATTGCTTTTTTGACAATAAATAAACATTTGAAAATAAATAAACAAAAGAATCATTTTTGCTCGTGCCAAATGAGTCAATGAATTGTTTTTGCTGGAAAAGTAATACAAAAAACCTTTTATTTATGATAAAAGATTTTTTTGTTTTCATAAATTGTAAAATTAAAAAGGTTTAAGATCCATTTGCCATATTAAAGTATTTTGGTATCGTAATGTAACAATTTTGTAAAAAAAAAATTATTTCTTTTTTAATTTATATTTTTTTACTGAATTAAACTCGAATGGATGGTTGGAGTTAGTTTTGGTCAAATGATGAATTACATTTGTGTCGGTGTAATGTTGCATGCAGTAGAAAGTAGGTAATCAAGTTATATAGTTGATAGATTGTGTTTCTATTTGCAGAAAGTGTGAATATTTGTGTAGTTTTACTATTTCATTTTTGTATGTATGTGTGTGTAAGGAGTGAGTTCAAAAAATTCTTAACATATGTTTTCCATTAAACAAAATTATTAAATATTTTCAACGGAACTCAACATGGTCATACAAAAAGTTGGCCGAGCATTCAAAGGTCCAATATTGTTAAACAGTACCGCGAGAATTTGTCCACTGATAGAAAAGTACTTTCATTTTTATTAACTTTTATGTATTTTAAGAATTTTTCAATCTCACTCCTTAAATATGTGTTTTTTTGTTGTTAAATAAATGGGTTTGCCTTTCTTAAGCTTACATCACTTTTAATCACACAATATAATGCTTTATTTTATAGCACTATGGGCAAGGACAATCACTAATTTGATATTGACTTAAAATCTGGACAATCGCAGCACAATGTCAGAGTTTTTAATTTATTGCGATAAATATGTAAACGGAAAGAAGCAAGGAAAAAAGGAGGCCTAATTTAAAAAGATAGTAATTATGAAATATAAATGACTACTACATTCGAAACTTTCCTATTAACCCTATTAACCCATTAAGACAGCTCTATATATTCTATTTGTTAGCTTTGAAATTAATCAGTGTGATAGAAACGATCTTAACTTCGATTTTGTATTATAACCAATAACTGAATCCCTTAAGTGTCCACCACTTGAATTTTTAGTAGAACAGAAAAAAGTGAAAACTAACTTCTATCGAGAATTCCATTTCGCGAGTGATTGTTGAACAGCAGATGTATCTATAAAGTATTCCAGGTATAACTGATATTGCGAATATGGATCTAGTTTTCATAGAATTGTGCAACTTGCTATTTGCTAAGGAAATATTGTCTCTTTTACGGGAGAAATTTGCGCCGATGATAATTGGCCTCATCGTTCATATGATTAGATACATTTAATTCTTCAACGTTATTTAAACCAAAAAGTATTCATTAGAAATTCGAGAAAAGTCCAAGAGCTAAAGAAAGAAAAATTTCGTCACATTCACATTGAACATCATGTCTCGGAGCAAACAATGGACCATTATATCAAATATTATAAATCGTTTCATTTACATTGATTATCATCTATATCAAAAGGATTTGAACGTGGGCTTAAATAAAAAATTATTATCGGAGCAAATTTCTTTCGTAAAAAAGACATTATTTCCTTTGAGAAATGGCAAGAAGCATTATTCTGTTGTAACTAGATCCATATCTTCCATATCAGTAGCACCTGGGATATATTATAGCATATTAAGTTCTACACGGACTTGTCATTCGCCAAGAGTAGAGTGGGGTGTATCAAATTTGTGCACAAAATTAAGTTCTTTCGATAATGAAAATACGACATATTTAGACGTGGAAAGCTGAAATTCGGCAGGAATTCTTAAAAATGTATCTTTTCATTCAAAAGCTCATATTTACATTCAACAATCCGGATGGACTGACAATCCTAAACATTACCGACATATACTTAATTCAAAACTTATAATATGAAATTTTCAAAATCTATGTGATTTTTAAGATCACGTCACAATATACGAAAAAAGCTATGCTAAAACATTTTAATCTAAAATCTGAATTTAACCCCATGGTGCTTTTTAGAAAAACTTGAGCAACAACGACAACATCAAATATTGCACACTTTTAATCACTGAATGGCCTCATATTTCATGTGGTTTAATTTTTGCCGCCTTAATGAGATTACAGGTCGTCTATCTTATTTTTCTACTTACTTCATCATGCCACAAACCCATTCACACTTCACTCACTAACACATTCATTCACTTATTTTGAAATTCCTTATGCTTTGTATGTATGTGTGATATTTAATTTTTATTTTTTGTTTCTGTTGTTGTTGCTTTTTTTGGTAAGGATATTAGCTTAAAAATATTTAAGCAGTAAGATTTTATATCCTTATAATTTTAGGTGTGAGTTACACTTACATGTATATACATATACATATATCCGAGTGTATATGTGTATGTTGTAATATTTATGGTTTGGATTAATTATCTTTTGGGTAAACTAATTAGGATTATATTACTTTAGCTAGTATATGTATATATATGTATGTGTGTATGTTTTCGTTAGGATATAACTTTTGGAAGAAGACACAAGTCTATATACACATTCTGTTACATTTCTTTTTTAAATACTTTCCAAAAAATTGATGCTGCTTTCATCCTTTAATACTCAGTAGCTAACTTTTGTCACTTTCTTGCCTCCCTGTCTGTCTGTCTGCCTATTTATTTTCACAAATATTTTTATTAACATCCACAAAAGCTCTAACAGCAACAAAGTTCTTTGCAATGTTTTAAAAATTCTATATAAATTTCATTGTTAATTGTAAAACACACTTATTTACATACAAAGAGGTATTTTAAAGAAGCCTTTGTTTTACTGTTTAAGACTTAAGTTATTTTCCTAGGAAACTTATTTATAACGAAGTCGTTTTATATTCTATGCGAGATTAATACAAAATCTTTGTTTGTGAGTGTGTGTGTAAATAAATTTGTTGACTTACATATGGTTTCATTACGTGTACCAAGAAAAAAAACTTAACTTAAAATTTACAATGAATATAATTTAATTTAAGGAATTTTTGCTCTGAGATTCGAAAGTATTAATAGACTTCTAC
This sequence comes from Cochliomyia hominivorax, assembly GCA_004302925.2. NCBI lineage: Eukaryota > Metazoa > Arthropoda > Insecta > Diptera > Calliphoridae > Cochliomyia > Cochliomyia hominivorax. Next base: position 81,967,252 of record PYHX02000467.1, read on the forward strand.
ATGAAAATGTATTGTATTTGTAAATGTATGGAAGTGTTGCTTTGTGTTACCACATAAATTAAAAAATAAAAGTAAATGAAAAGCGCTTTATTAACCTTTTTGTAAGAAAAATTCTTTTGAATCGCTTTAAATTTTTTACGGATGATTTTACAAATTAGTGATCTTCAATTTCACTGTAAAGATATGAATAACATATTTGAATCTGTAAAGTGACTTTGAAAAAAACTGTGTATATGTGATATATAAAAGGATATGGGTATATCAAAACTATTATCGATAAATGATCATATACTTGATTCTTTAAGAATATTTCGTTTTAATTTCCTGAGAAATTGTAACTATCGATTAGGGTCAGATCAAACAGTTGGTACCCCTCCCCATGGTCCTATCCGTCCTACATTTTGGAAAGTGAAAACGATCCTTGGGAAAATAACAAAACAAATTAGAATACTCCCCCTTTTACAGTTCTTTACATATTTGATAATTAATATATGATTTGTTTGGGATTACCTTTCCCCTTGATCCTACCCATCCTATATAAATTTTAAGAACTATTGCTGTTCTTTAGATATTAGTTCTTTAGATATTCGATAATCAACATTATCTTTCTATGGGGGAGACTTCTCCCCATGATTCTATCCGCTCTTCATTCTGTCCTATAAAACAGTTATTTGAAAAATTTATTGGGACCAAAATTGATAGTTCTCGGTGTAGTGATTTTTTAGATATTCGATTATCAATATTTTCTTTATCCGTCCTTAATTATGTCTGGTAAAACAGTTTCTTGATAAAGTGGTTGGGACCAAATTCGAAAATTCTCGCTCTTATAGTTCTTAAAATGTTCAACCATCAATATTTGCTAAAAATTCAACCTAAAGTAGGCATCTACTAGTCTAAAAGAAAACGAATAACGAAAATTATTTGAATTTCAATATGATACAAATGGATTTGTCTGGGAATTAAAAAATTTTTAGATTCAATGTTAATTCAACATTGTTTCACAAGAAATTCATTTATTTTATTTTTCTTTCTTAAAATTTTACTACAAAAAAGTAATTTCTTTCCACTTTTTCATATGGAAATACCAAAGCCGTGTAAATTATGTTAAGAAATTCGAACTTTATCACTTAAATCATCGCCTTGTCAATATAAGGGCCATCCGGAAAAAAATGGTCTAATCAGTGAATAAATGTTACCACCTTTCTTAAAAAAATTCCAAAAATTCATTTAATGGATTCATACATTTATATCAAAAATTTATAAAAACTTGCATGATAACATACCCACAGACTATCTCATCTCTAACCGTGTGGAATTTCATTAAGATTTCTTTAATCGTTCAAAAAACACAGAATTATTATCAAACATATTGTTTTAAACAGACTGTAAAAATAGACAAAAACTGAATTGATACATTAGGATGATCAATTCTTCCTTGTAGAATATGTTCCCTACATATAATGAGTCAAAACTAGAGAAGATCCATATTACTATTGAAGCAGTGTGTAGCATTTTGGGTTGTATAAATGTGGGATAGTTTTATTGCAAAGTTTGATGACTTTGATTAAAACACAATTCTTTAATAGATTTTAGTTTATTATATATTATATATATAAGGCTTAAGTCTAGGGGGTATTTATAGTTTTAATTCAACAATCAAATATATTTATTCACTTTGATTTTAAGACACTTTCACAACTTAAATTTATCACTTGACTTCTTACAACTTTACAACTTAACAACTTAACTCTTTCAACTTTAGACTACGACTGTCCTGGACCAGTGCTCAAACTCAACTATATACGGAATTGACCGTCTATTGAGATCTAATCGTTACTCGTCAGTTTTTGTCGATTCTAGAATATTCTTGTCATATACAGTCATCTCTCTTCGTCCTATTCTGTCAAATACAACGGTCGTTTCAATATTAATTTTAACTGCCATCAGTCTTAACCCTTAGTAGGGTCTACCCGATCGTGTGCGACCAGGCTCAAATCCCACATTCGGCCCTCCTGACGAGGTATTCGACTCGAATACTGGCGTCCACCGTTTCATATACTCAGCCACTGTAAATGTTCTACGTGGGCCCTCTACTTCGCCTACTTTTTCGACTTCATATCGGCCATGATTCATTTTTCTTATCACCTTGTAAGAACCGTAATATTTTCCCTTTAATTTCAAACCGACTCCGTATTGGGTGCGTCTTATAGCGACTAAATCGTTAATCTCATTCTTCTCCTCATCTCTGCGGTTTGCGTTGAAATGCTTCTCTATCTCTTTCTCTTTCCGTTTGCATTTCCCGTAGAATTTGTTCCTCCATAATTTCCTTAATATTAGGGAAGTCTTCGAGTATTCTCTAAAAGCGTTAGAAGTGAATGCAGACCCTCTATCAGAAATTATTCTCTTCGGGTTACCAAATACAGCAGCCTGACGTTCTAACCGATCTATAACAGCATCTGTCCCAGTATCCTTGGTGGGATACAACCAAACAAATTTTGAAAATCCATCTACGACTACAGGTATGTGATTATGTTGTTTGTCTGTCAATGCCATGGGTCCTACGTGATCCTCGGAATCTTCCTGCAACAGGACTGCACCATATCCAAATTTACTAGCGTCTGTATGGACCTCAGTCAAAGCATTTGGATTATATAGTTTAAGTACCGGATTCTTCGTCAATGCTATTTTCAGTTGCTCAAATGAAGAAATCACTTCATCATCTACCTTGAACTCATTGCCCTTCTGCAACAAATCAGTCATCGGTCTCGACAATACAGCATAACCATCAACAAATCTACGAAAATATTACGTTACACCTGGGAACCGTTGTAAACTCTTCCTATAGTTGGGTAGTGGAAAATTCTTGATCGCCAAAGTTTTTTCTTCCGAGGGTCGAACCGTTCTATGTTCTTTATCAGCTACTGTTTTTTCATCTTTTTCTATATTCAAACATAGACCTTGGAAATTGCTAATACGTTCCAACGAATCGTTTCTCTTGAAAGTCTCACCCGGCTTATGTTCAATACTCATGGTTGATTTAGGAAGAAATTTCACCTCATCTTCGCTGAACATTAAATCGACAAATTGTAACAAATTACTACCCAAAATTGCAGGATAGTCGATATCCTCCGCACGCACCACATAAAATCTCAGTTGCAGCTGAATATTTTCAACAATAATCGGAGCGTCAATGTAACCCTGGGTATAGAATACTCCAGCACCAGCACCTTTTAATCTTTTATGTTCCTTTGTCAGCTTAAATTCGTCACGTAACTTTTCAAAAACATCGCTCCTTATCGTGCAAATACTGCAACCGGTATCAATAAGCCCATAAATATCGATGTCACTGATTCGAAATTTCTTGTATTTCATTCCCGGCACAAAAGGTTCCTTATTATAGCTCAAAATGTTCATATTGCTGCGCGGCTCCAGTTTGACTTTCTTTTTATTCTCACTACAGTCGGCAGCACGGTGTCCAGGAGTATTACACTTGAAACACTTGAATTGAGTTTCCCTACAATCCTTTGCCAAATGTTCGGGATTTCCGCACTTAAAGCATCTTCTATTCTTTTCTGTCTTCTCTACCTTGGTCGTAATTTTCACGTCATTTGAAGAATAATTTTTCTTGTTACCCCTATCGAGTGGAGTACGAACCTTCTCGTAAATCTTAATTTGTTCCTTCATCTGTTCAACAGTCTTTGCCTGGTACAAAATACTCTTATTAAATCGTGAATCTGGAATACCTTCGACGAAATAATCAAGCAAACTCGGAACGTCCAAATTTATTGGCTTGCCTATCTCCATTAAAGCATATAAGTATTCGCGATAGCTCTCACCTGGATGTTTGCGACGGTTTCTCAAAATTCTGTGTATCTCCGACGACGGTAATGTTTCACCGAATTCTTCAATTAAAGCATTTTTCAATGCCGACCAATTCTTCAATCCGGACTGACTTGCAACAAATAATTTGGCCGCACCCTTTAATAATTGTTTTCCATAAATAAATTTCTGCACAGAATTCCACCCTACTATTTCAGCGTTCTCTTCAAAATCTTGTACCCAATTTCTAACTTCCAAAGAATCAGTCCCACTAAATGATGACAGACTATCTGCAATGTCCTTCAAGGTGAAGACAGGACCACTAAGGCGAAACTCCGGATGTGTTCTAGCACTTACATCCTGATACTCAGAATTTAAAGATTCAGAGTCATCCCCATCGATTTGGTGACCGAAATATTGGAGGAGCCTGTCGCGTAACACTGCCTTCAAACCTGTATTGTCCAATCCTAACTCAGTCAATTTTCTCCGTAAAGCGTCACAATTCATTGTCATAATGCTGTTAACGTCCATGATTAAAATAGTCCAGAAACACTCTTACAAAATCAAATATTCTCGAATATCCCTACTATAATAATTAATTAATTATATAATAAATTATACAATAATCAATATATTTATAAAAAATCTCAATGATACACTTGAAAAAGAAAAACAAAATGTAACAAATTCTAAAGAGAAAAAAATAGGGTAATTAATTCATCGACAGAAACTTCAAATTCAATTTAACATAATGTAAACATAAGAAAATTAACATTAAACTCTAAAATTAACATTGAATTTAAAATTAACATTAAATTTAACAGAACCAAACATAACATTAAATATGAATTAAAAAAAATAAGTTGCATTCATATCATAAAAATGAAAAGCTTACAAATTAACATACAAAAACGTTAAAACTACTTATCTTATTGTAATACTCGTTCAATCTCTCCCCGAGAACATCAGCTGCTCAGTCTCTCCTTCTCAAAGCTCTTTAGTAACTAACTTCTACATGAGATAACTAGCTCAACTTTTACTCGTCGTTTCCCTCTCTTGAATTATATGATCAAGTTCTCCACTGCACTCGCTTTATCTTATCATTCTTTTGTATAAGCTTTTACTAGTTAAATTTAACGGTCGTTTTCAGCGATTAAACACTTTTCTCTGAAAACACTTATGCTCTAAAAACACTTATGCTCTGAAAACACATATGCTGTTCTATACTGTTCATTAAAGTTTGTGTGCATAAAAGTTTTTTCTCTTGATTTTAAACTTATATGTTAATGTTTATGTTCTTTTAAAAGCACAATTACAAATGTTTTGCAATACTCTTTTCTTCAAAACTATTTTCTCTAAAACTATTTTCTCTTAAATTTTTATTTATGCACATACATACACTTTTATATCAACGAAAAATTAGATGTTTTTTTTTTCATAAATGCTCTTTAACTTCAAAGTCCTCTTTTTCTGTTCTCTTATAATTTTATTAAACTTGTGTTTTTTTAATTTCGTCTTTTCGCGTTTACACGTATTAATATGTTTATTCCTTCTCTTTTATACAGCAATTTTAAATTAATTTCAACACAGTTCACCAAATGTAAATTTGTAAATTGTTTTTCCAACTATTTTTTTTACACTTTTTACTGGCACAATCCCGGTCGAGTCCCCAATTTGTGGGATAGTTTTATAACAAAGTTTGATGACTTTGATTAAAACACAATTCTTTAATAGATTTTAGTTTATTATATATTATATATATAAGGCTTAAGTCTAGGGGGTATTTATAGTTTTAATTCAACAATCAAATATATTTATTCACTTTGATTTTAAGACACTTTCACAACTTAAATTTATCACTTGACTTCTTACAACTTTACAACTTAACAACTTAACTCTTTCAACTTTAGACTACGACTGTCCTGGACCAGTGCTCAAACTCAACTATATACGGAATTGACCGTCTATTGAGATCTAATCGTTACTCGTCAGTTTTTGTCGATTCTAGAATATTCTTGTCATATACAGTCATCTCTCTTCGTCCTATTCTGTCAAATACAACGGTCGTTTCAATATTAATTTTAACTGCCATCAGTCTTAACCCTTAGTAGGGTCTACCCGATCGTGTGCGACCAGGCTCAAATCCCACATAAATTGAAAATATGTATTCATATTATGGACAAATAAAGATCTTTTCTTCAAAAGAACGAAGGTCGCTTCTATTTGTCTTAAAGCTATTTCTACTAAAAAGTCTTTTGAAAAATTTTAAATCTGGAATCGAATTATTATGCTCGCAAAGTTTAAAACTACACAAAATGGGTTTAAGTTTTTTCCACATCAATATCTCAAAATCATAAATAAATTTAAACTAACTCAAAAATGCCTCAGCTATAGTCACGTATAATTTTATTTAAATATCTGTAACGATTCAAAAAATGGACAATTAGTTCCAAAAGATTGTTTTTGAAATTCTGCGGCAGACTTTTAATTATTTGGAAAATTTTGGTAGGACAATTTTGGATTAATTTCAAATATTTAATTTGTTATATTTTATTAAAACTTCCATCACATTTTTATTAGTATTGGTGTAGTATTTAGTGAAATAGGGAACATAAAATTGCATTCAGTATGGCAACAACGACTATAAAATACCTTAAACTCATCGCAATTTATATTTAATCACACATTCTTATCTTTTCTCATTCCTTAAATCCTTCTTATACCAAAAGGTAAAACTACTACAACCAATTTGTTGTTGCTCTAGCAAAGTTTGAAGAAGTTTTCATTTGTTGTTAGTACGATTGTTATAAAAAGCATGTAAGCATTCTGGCTTAAGTATATTTGATTGTAGACATAACAACGACGAAACTACGACGAAAAGTTAAAATGCACAATAACATGTAAGACATTATTTAGCGGATACGGAAGTAAGTGCGTACGATAAGTGGCATATTATGTTTACATTTGCATTGCATGCATGTACCCGGTAACCATATTTACAAGTACACACTTACATGCTGAAATACAAACACATTAAACTGAAGACACAATTCTTCTTGTTACCTTTATGCACTTGTCATATTTATTCGACTGTATACATACATACATACATATATGAATACATACATACATTTGTCTGTCTCTATTCATGTATGTATAAAGTAAGAAATTAGAACTTCTATGTCACTGTACACAAGTATGTTTATGTGTATGTGTACAATGTGTTGTAATTTTAGGAAGTTATGCTGTTAAACACATGAAAACACACAGATGTTCACTGTTATCTCTATTGTTTGATAATACAAGAAAACAAACTTCAACTGCAAACAACTATTTGAAGTAATATTTAGTCTTTTTCTTATCTAAGAGAAACTTTCAAGATATGAACTATTTCTTTTGTCTGTTATTATTACTTTTTGTATAAGAAAACTGTTGAAGAAAACAAAAGGAACATTTCATAAACTAGAGCCGTTTCTAAGCAATTAATAATTTATGTTCAGTCACTGGGGGAATTTTGCTTAGAGTATTTATCTAGTATTTTTTTTTAATTTCTTTCCCCTTAACGTTTAGTTTTTATACCCTACACCACCATAGGTGGTGGGGGAATTATGCATTTGTGGAAATGTTTGTAACGGACAGAAAAAATAGTACTACCAACTGTTCTATACTGTTCGACTCAGAATCGTGTCCTGAGTCAATTTAAATAAGTCCGTCAGTCCGTTCTTCCGTCCGGCTGGTTGTCCAGTTTTGAAGATATTTCAATGAAATTGGCGCATACTATTATTTTCGCCCAAGGACGATGCCTATTAAAATAAATGATCGAACCATTATTTTATATAGGTCCCATACAAAGGTCATCAGGAATGGGGTTTTTAGTCAAAGAAATTCCTCAATAAAAACAATTACTTCTGCGAAATGAAGTCCTTTTATATTCTAAAACGATGTGTCAGGTTATACAAGGATCGGTCCGTTATTGCTCAGAGGTCCCATACAACCAACCCTTCCAAATATTACTTTAAAACTCATAAATCGCAACTCAATCCCACATAACCCTCTCGAAAAAATTCCATCTAAAAATTTTAAACGTTTAAATTTTACATAAATGTTGTTACATAATAATATATTGCAACATAAATAAGGAAAGGAAATTATGCGAGGGTCGTTTATAAATTTTTCGTGGCAAACATACAAGGAAAAAAGTGGTGTAGGGTATTACATGGCGTGCATGACCGACTATGACATTTTTACTTGTTTGTTTTTCTTTTTATTTAAGTGTTGTTGTTGTTGTTTACTTGTTGTTGTAGTATTTAAATAAATGAGTAAAGTAAATAAATTCCACTTGAGTTTATTGAAAATTGGAATTTATATTTTAGAATTCTAAATAAATAAATATATTTTTTAGTTTTAAGTTGTATTAAAGGATTATTTATTTGTATAAATATAAAATAAAAGACTTAAATTAGTAATATTTAATGTGAAGATAAAACTTAAATTCAAAGAAGGAATTTTAAAATAAATATTAAATATTATAAGATAATAATTTGAATAAAAGCTTATTACTTTTAATTGGTATTGAAATCAGGATATATATCAGTACACACTAGCATTTACCCGGTAAGATTTGCTGTACCAAAATTTTTCCTCAATCCTAAACTTCGAAAGAAGTTTCGCAATCATGAAGTGTAATAAAAAAATTCATTTAACGGAGATTTTGATAAATATTCTTGATACTTCTTAATTTTTCATTAAAACCGTGAAATAGTTTTTTAGATAATAAATTACCGAATTAATAATTTATATATACAGGTTTGGTTCTCCTTTTCTTTGTATGACCACATATACCATTCGTTTTCTCACGCAAATTTATGAATTATGGATGCAAAAATTGTATGAACAGTATCATGGTCCTATCTGTTCTATATTTTTTTCATCACAGCAAATTTTTAGGAAAGTGGTTGGAACTAAATGTTTTAAAATTTAACTATAATAATTCCATAGATAATATACAGTTAAAATTTGAATTGTTTGGGGGCGATATCACTTACTTTGATCCTAACCATCCTACATTTCATAGAACTTTATGATATTCGATAAACAATATTTGATTTTTATCGAATCTACCTCTCCCCTGGTCTCACTCTTTCTATATTTTGTTCAGTTGAACTGTTTTTAGGGAAAGTAATTGGGTGAAATCTTAATACCCTCATTTTAATAGTTCTTTAGAAATTCGATAACTAAGAATTAATTTGTATGGCGACTACCCCTGTCCCTGATCCTATCCGTCCCACATTTTGTCCAGAAAAATAGGTTCTTGAGAAAGTTATTGGAACCATTTTTCTTGCTGTTATAGTTTTTTGATATTCAATAACTAATATTTACCTCCCCCAGGGATACGTAGGACGGATAGGAGTCCTACGTTTTGTTTATTAAAACAGTTCTTTGTGATTGGGTCTAAATATAAGAACTTTCACTGTTATAGTTCTTAAGATATTCTAAAATCAATATTTGATTTGAAAGTATGGTACTACTCCCCCTGGTCCTATCCATCCTGCATTTTTTCTAGTAAAACTTATCCTGGAGGAAATGATTAGCTTTAAATAGGAGTACCCCTCTCCATTGTCCTAATTGTCTTAAATTTGGTTTAGTTAAACAGTTTTTTGAGGAAGTGATTGGGACCAAATTTGAAAATTCTTGTTGTTAGTAAGATATTCGATAATCAATATTTGCTTTGTATGGGGGGTACCCCCCTCTGCACCTAACGGTATATTGGGATCATTTTGTGAAAATTTCAGTAAAATCGATCCATAGAGGAGAAAGCCGTTTAGTGCGATATAAAGGCCGGTCGTGCAGAATGTGTAACATTTGCCGAAATTACGAGTCGTGTTAACATGAGGATTTATTTAAATTTTCCATTGCAGATTTATTTCATATTAATGAATCTACAAATTCAGGTTCGAGGAAAAGGTATTAGCCTTACAATGCATCTTTTAGAATCTTAAATCTTAGTCCCTGCTACACTCTGATGAAACTGATTAGAACAATAAAATTTTAAAATGAGCATACATTGAGATCATAAGGAGAGTCGCCGAGAGCTTTACACCATTCCCTCTTCTTTTTGTAGCTTAGGCAGAAAATTTGCTTCCTAATTAAAACTTATTATTTTTTCTATTTCCTCTCTTTAAGATTTATGTTAGAGACAGCGAAGCTCACCGTGTATTTGCTAGTTCTTTATGATTGAAATCATTAGTAAAATCATGTTCTTAAATTAGTCCTTTTAGTGAGTAAAACTTCAAACGAAAACGTTCAATATAACGAAACAGCAATCATTTTTTAATTATTCCTTTTAACACACATACAATGATAAAATATCAAAGTGTTATTATTCTAAGCTAAATGTTGTAAAAAAGTAAACTTTTTATTCCTCCTTTTATGTCTGTCTGTATTCCTGCCTGTTTGTCTGTCTGATTGTATTAATACATGCATACATACATACATACATACATACATACATACATACATACATACATACATACATCATAGAGATTGTCATACACGAATCAATCAAATAACATAAATGATTGACGTGTAACAGCAAAAGCAATTACAAAGAACAATTCTATTTACTACAGACATACAAAAGTATGGATGAATGAATATATGCAGACATTTATCTATGTACAAATATATGTGTATGTTTATACCCTACACCATCATAGGTGTTTGAGATATTTTGCATTTGTGCAAAAATTGTAACAGGCAGATGAAAGTTTATACTGTTCGATTCAAGATAACTTTCAGAGTCGATTTAACGATGTCCGTCCGGTCGTCTGAGCGGCTAGTTTGCGGTCCATGTAAACCTTGTGGACAAAATGCAGATCGCAATGCTAGATATCTTAATGAAACTTGGCATGTTGAGATTGATGATAATGGATACTTTATTTCACCTACCCCCAAGCAGATGTTCCTCCCGGAATGGTGATTAAAGGGCACAAAAGTACTAAATATGAAGCGATTTTTATGAAATTTGGCACAAAGTTTTATGATATTCCATTATTTCTCATAGGTTTCATACAATCCCCTTCCAAATATCACTTTGAATGGCTTAAATGTAATATGTACTTTCCTATTGTAGTACATAAGAATCGATATGCGAAATTTTACGAAGATCGGTCCATAATTTCTTCCAGCTCCTATGTAACGCCCACAGAAAAAATCTTTTTTGAACACACTAATCCCACATGGATGTTAGTATCTTAAGCATAAAATAAAAATACCTTTTAACGAGGGTGGTTCATTAATTTTAGTAGCTACCACTTAAAACCAAGAATGTGGTGTAGGGTATTTAATTATCGGGTTTAACCGATAATAACTTTTTACTTGAGTTTTATATGCAATATGTTTTGGTATGACTTTGTATTATTATTGCCATTTTCAAAGGATTTGTTATACCCTCCACCAACACAAATGGTAAACAGGGTATATTAACTTTTTCATTCCACATCAAATCAAAATCTGAGTCGATTTATCTATATCCGTCGATTTATCTTTCCGTCTGTTTTTTCTTCTGTCTGTCCGTCTGTGTGTCTGTTGTTGGCACCTTAATTTTATATTAATATAAAGTTATGTGAACTTCATTACTGTTAAATAATAATAATAATAATAATAATAATAATAATAATAATAATAATAATAATAATAATAATAATAATAATAAAATCGGTTCAGTAGAAAAAAGTTATAGTTAATAATATAACTGATTTTATGAATCATTAATTGTTTTTGTGTTATATTGAAGAAAAGCGTTTGTAAGTGTATGTGTGTATATTTATATCTACGAAACCTAACGTATTAACATCACACGAATTTTTGGTGTAGGGTATTGAAGATTCGGCATAACCGAATATACTATTCTAACTTGTTTTTTTACATTTCTAGCTGTTTGTCAATCGTTGTTATTGCCGTATTTAGGACATTGAAACTGAATTTTGCTGTTGGTAACAAAAATCTTAGCTAAAAAAAGGGTAACATTTGTTACACTGCAAACATACAAACAAACACTTGAAATTGTTTTAGGTTGATCACATAAGATTGATGAGTTCAATAATATTTAGAAAAATCAAAATTTTGATTTAAAATTAAAGTGTTCTAAGAAGTAAAAAGGAAAAAACTGGGAGATGTAAATCAAATAGATTTTTTAAACGTTATCAGAAGTTTACATCGAAGATAAATAAATTAAAATATTAAAATAAATTCTACGTCATAAGAAATTAAAGTTAAATAGATTTGACTTATAACGTTTTCAAATTATTAAAGTTTTTAAATTTGGAAATATTTAATTCTTCAAAAAAATTGACATTAATAGTTAAAGATTGCAACAAATGTAATAAATTTATAAAATATTCATTAGCTTCATGTTTTAACAAAACCCCAACATTGGCCAAAGTTTCTAACTTAAAATATAAAATAATGTAGGAAATAAAACAAAATACCAGGATATTTTCTTACAAACACTATCAAATGTTTGTCGAGTAGACTTGCAACAACAACAGGTGAATTAATATTAATTTTTTCAAATATAGACATTAAAGCTTTGTTGATCCAGTTAACATTTTTTTATCTCAAAGATAATTATTTTTATATATTTATACTGTGAAACAATGTTAAATTAACATTTTTTATATATTAAGCAAAATCACAACTGAAGAAAGTTAAATTGTTTCTGTTTTAATTGATTTTACAATGATATTTTCTGTGTAGGAATATTATGCGTTTAAGCAAATTTAAGCATAAATAAAGTTCGCATATAGAATTATAATATTAATTTGTGGCAGGGACAAACACTGCAGTCGCTGTATGGGGCAAATTAAATGGAAATAAATCTGTGTAAAAAAGTTTAAGTTTGAAATTTGTGGTCCTAAAGGTGGCCATTCCAAAGGGTCCTTAAGTTGGCCATAAAAGTATTTAAAATGATCCAGCTTTCGTATATCTGAACCGATTTTTTATTTACGACACATGAAAAGATGAAAATAGACAAATTATATACTAAAGTGTCAGAAATTATGTATACCTTTCGTGTATAATATTATTAATAATAATAAAGTTCGTTGAACACTTTTTGCGGAAAGTGCGATCTAAGCGTTGAATTGTTTTTTGTTTGCAAAATGTCTTATAGTAAATATGTCTTAGAAACAAAATCTTTTATGGCTCGATCTTTTTAAAGTAAATAAAGTAGATTTAGACTAATACACAATTTGTGCAATTTCTGTACCCTTTAAGACCATAAGTGATTGAGCATATATTTTTATTCACAAGAAATAGTGTTACCACTATTTTTAGTTATATCGATCGAATAAGAATCTTTTGAACTGTTAACTATATTTTAATAAAAGATTTTCAATTTGTAAAGAAGTAGAAAATGACATGTAAATGATAATTTATGGTGATTTTAGCTTTTCGATTTTACAATTTAACAAAAAATGTACTTCCTTTTTCTAAAAAATTTTCAAAATTTCGCTTGTGAGTGATTTTTGCCACAAGGTGATTCATATTAAGTTTGTAAACATTTATGTCAAAATTTCTTTAAAAACCAATACCAAGAATTGAAGAATTAACTGCAAAAAACTGTCTCATAAGTGAATAAGTGTTGCCACCTTTTTTGGAAAAAGAAATACAAAAATGTGTATGAGGGCTCTGTGTAGAGGGCTCTGTACTCTAATCACATTTAAAAGTTACAGAATTATTTAAAAAATAGTCTTGGAATCACTTTGCGTCTTTCAATAACTGCTATAGTTACCATTTATATGTTATTTGCTTTAAATCTTCAGGAGAAAATTTGCAAGTTTTAATAATATGGCAACAATATAAAAAATATACCGAATGATTAACTCAGTTTCAGAATTTAATTTAGTTCAAAATATTGGTTTTAATACGAGTTTCGCGAAAAATGACTTTCATACTTAAATTGAGTCAACAATTTTTTACTTAAAAATTTAATAAATAGTTAAAGGACATTATACGTTATTTTCTTAGGTGACTCTAATCTATTGTTTGATTGAAATTATCATTTACATCTTTTGAAACATGCAGACGTTTTCAAATTTTAAAGTACTTTTTAAAGAAAATTTGAATCCATATACAAACTATTAAAGCATATTTACTCGGAATAGTTACATATTGTCTGTGCATAAAATATACGAATATATTTACTGGGTTATTGAAATTTACAGACTTTACATTTATACATATGTATATTTATCTATATACAGGTAATATAAATTAATGTAAAGACCACCAACTGGGTGTATGTATTTAAGTAATTTTGTTGCTAAAAGGTAAATAATTATATTGGGTTATATAATAATTAATGGGACTTTTACCGATCATAACATAATATTATTTCATTTCCAAAATCAATACAGAAGCAAAGTGATTTTTTAAGAAAACATTAAAGTTAGTTTTTATACTAAGAAATACATACTCTACTTTTTACATAACCTAATATTTATAAACACATATGAGTGTATAATATGTATGTATTTTTATTCTGGTAATAATTTTTAAGTATGATTTTTTCATAAACCATTAAAAAGCTTTTTCTAAATAATTTGTGGTTTTATATTAAAAAGTATTTGGTTTATTTGCTAAAAACTACTCTCTCCCCCTTTACAAAAGAGAAAATATTTTTGTATATGTAAAAAAGTAGGAATTTATGTATACATGTTTAGCAACTACCACTACCATGTAGTTGCATTTAGTCTACCTTTAGGCGAATGCATATAAATTCATACAGTTGCGGTCAAAATAATTGCACCATATATATACGTCTTTAATATGTCATAAAAGTCATTTGAGTAAGAAGTTTTTCTTATTTTAGGGTTTAATAAATTCAAAAATAGTTAAAAGGAAAGCGAAGAAAAAACAAAATCTTTTTTATTCCTTATCTTTTTTAAATTTATTTGTTCCAAAAATATTGATAAAACTTTGTGTCAAAATAATAGCACCATCCGGTTTCAACTATAACAATATGCCACAAATAAATAACTGTTTTCCAATTGTAAGTCGTATTTCATCGAATTGATCTTATTATCTCATTTTGTAGTGTTTCCTTTGTACAATATGGTTCCTTTCCAGGATAACAAATTTCCATGCCTGCTGTATAGTGGTCCAAATATAGGTCGCTTGAATTAGCAACTCCATATTTTATACGTATGTACACAAATTATCGATTGAATTTAGATTGAGAGACTGGTCATTTCCATTCAGTGAATCCATTATTTTGAAACTCCTTTTTTAGTTATTTTGTTAATATGTTTCGTGACATTGTCCTGTTGCTTGGTCCAATTCAGCATTTCTTCAAATCTATACGATTTAATTGTCTAAAATCGTTTAATATTTTCACATATTCTAACACATCCACAAAAGTTTTTAATACGGTAAATTAGTCCAACACAAAAGTACAAAAAGAACCTCCATACCATAATACTAGAACCGTCGAGTTTGGAACATTTTGTTGTAACTTTTTGATTATATTCCTTGAAAGGAGGCCTCCTTACAAACAAAAGTGTTTAAGAATCATCGGTCCAGAAAATACTTCTCTCCTTTTTCAATATGTCAAACCACGTAAGTTTTAGCAGATTTTAATTTATTTGAGGCATGCGGAGCAGTAAAGAAACATGGGTCCATGGGCTTTCATATTATATTCTCTAAGTCTTCTGATACAATTTTAGTATTTATTGACAGATTTAATTATTTCTTAATCCCCACAACTGAGATAAATGTTGCTTTCTTTATTTAACATAATATACGATGAACTATTAAAGGTGTCTCTACAGTTTTTTGTCCACCACTCCCTATTTTTAAATTGTAGGTTACGTTGTTCTAATAATTTTAATTGATTAACCGATAATATTTTTTATTTCGGGATAAGTTTGTTCATTAGTATGAAGCTTTCTTTGAAGTACAGCTTCTTGAAAACTTAGTTAATTATATATTACAAAAGCAGAAGAGAGGTCCCAATCTGATAATTTGTCATCATAATCAAATTAATTGGAATAATCGTGTTAATTTTCGTTAAAGAAATCCATTAATTTTCTTAGAGAATATATTTTGAATAATGAGACTACAAAATTGTGAATGAAAATAATCACGAACATAAACACAAATCAGCACTGAAGATATGACATGTAAGTGGTGCTATCTTTTTGACAGCAGTTCTATTTAAAAATTTTAACAATAATATATGTATATACAAAGATATGTATCCATGTATTTAATGTGTTCATATAATTGTTGTTAAATTTTGATATAAATTGTTGAAATATTTCTCCTTTGTTTTCGAGTATTCAGGTGAATGTGTTTAAGAGCAATATGAATTAAGAAGATTTCCTAAAAATATAATTTTAGAAGTTTTACTACTTCCGTAGAAATTTAGGATTATAAAATAATTTATAAATTAAATGTAGTAAACTTATTTGAAATTTAAAATTTCCTGAGAAAAACTATATATTTATATTTTTATAATTTTTCATTTATAATGAAAAGATAATTTTTTAACAATTAAATAAATTTGAACTTAAATTAGTTATTAATACTTTTCCCAAGTAAATTGGTTATTTTATTAATAGAATTATAATTCATTGAACATGAAATTAAGCTGTATAAAGAAATACTTTACAATTAAATAACATCGTGTAACAGAAATGTTTAAATAGGGAAATACCAATGTGGAGAAGACATTTAACCCTGATTTCTCTGATAAGAAACTGCAATTAAACAGCAATAATACTTTGATACGGCAGTACCAAATACTTACAATACGTGTAAAAAATGCTGCATGAAAAGATAAGGAAGCTTTCCTAGAGTGTGTTGCAATGACTGCAGGGGAAGCAGCTAACATACACAAAAACTTGAAGTAAAATCAAAGTTGAACATAGTTGATTACATACAATATTAAATTTTATACCCTACACCACCGTAGGTGTTTAAGGTATAATGTGTTTGAGCTGATGTTTGTTACATGCATAAAATGTCTGTTACATCCATCTTTAAGTATACCGTTCGACTCAGAATTATTGAAATTAATTCTGCTTGACTAACTACAACATTCTTACATGTTTTCATTCAGTTTATATGAAGCGTTTTTAGCTTGGCGGAGAAATATGAAAAATAGAATCTTTCGATATTTAAATTTCAAGGAAGAAAAGTCCCAAAAACTCTGAATTTATTCTGAAATTAATATTTTTATCTATGAAGGTTAATTTAACATTTCAGCAGTTATGATTTTGCTTCATAGATAAAATAATGTTAAATCAATATTCCTCAAACTTAAAAATGATTAATAATAGAATGAATGATTTTTAGTTAGAGTCAAAACAACTTTGTTTTGAACGACGATTTTGTTTCAAGATTTTTCTTTGTTCAGAAATAAAGCTATCACTGATTACAGTGGAGCACTACTAACTAATTTTTAAGCTGAATTGTGATCAGAAATTATGCAACTATTTAAAACGATATTGATAATCTCTGCTCTGCGATATGTCACAATATGATGCAACTCTCCCAATATAAATGAGACAAAAGGAATTTGAAGAAACAACAATGCAGGTGGAGTTGGAAAACCAGCAGAAGCCATAGCTGGACATTCGAGGCCCCATCATCTGTCTGGGAGGGACAGAAGTGACGTGAATGATTTAAACAACTGGGGAGGAATTAATATGTTTAACAAAATATACAAAATACATACATAGAAGACTTCAAAGCATTTGCGATGAAAAGGCACGTTTCCGGTTGATCAAGATCACACAGTTGACATTGCAATAAAAATATGTCTTAAATGAGATACATATCTGTACTTAATGTTGGTAGATTTCAAGAAAGTCTTTGACGCCACCTGTCGTACTGTCATATGGAAAGCATTGAGAAGAAGGTGTATCTCAGAAGATATTACGAATCTTAAGAGCTTTGTATGAGGTCGCAGTAATTCTCAGTACTTGACAATATAAGTGACAGTAAACTATTTCAAAAAAATTTTGGAAGAAATCAAGGTACATCATATTCATCATGAGCCAAGTCTATTCAAAGAGAATGGAGCCTACTAAAGAATTTGAGTTTCGAGGATGACATTTGCCCATCTCATCTTTATTTTCGTAGGGATAATTCAGATAATAAATACATTATTTATTTATACTGTATTTTAAGAAACAATTTTCATTTCTGTGAAATTTATTAGCTGGGAGCCCAGAAACATTGGATTGATCACCAATTTCTATTGGTTTCGTCCTTGGTCCAGCACGGCTTTTGAGTGTTTAGATCACAAACATATACAGTCAGCAAAACAAACAAAGGACTTAGCAAAATGATTCTGAGTCGTATCAGTTTATATTAAATTGTTCGTGTGTATAAATGAATAATAAATTTCGAATTTTATAAAACCTAAAAAAGCATTTCCAACATTTAACCCCTGCAAAATTATTGTATTTTTTTAATTTTACTATGAAAAAAAACATATTTTATAAATAATATTATTAAATATTGTGATTAAATTTAAAAACCAATTAATTGGGTTTTAAGCGTTAAATAGGAAAAATGGAATAAATAAACAAGATTATGCTTAAGGTGTTATAAAAATATAATTTTATTATTGATAATTTAAATTTTTGGAATTAATAATTTAATCATAAATAAATAAATAAACAAATTAATTTATAGTCAGCGCTATACGCATATGTTATACACTACAACAAGAACAACTACTTTATCAATTCATAATTAATGTTGATGAATGTTAAGTTCATAGAAAAACCATGTTGATTTAACATTAAATATTGGCTATAACACATTTCGGTAGGATCAGGGGACATGTACCTCCCTAAACATAAAATATTGTTTGGCAAAAATCTAAAGCGAAACTGTTTACTGTACAAAATATAGGATCTGAAGTAGATTTATATATTATTGAATATCTAAAAAACAATTAAAATGAGAGTATTAAGACTCCATCTCAATTACTTCCCCAAGGAACTGTTTTCCTGCACTAAGTTCGGAATGGATATGATCAGAATTTGGATGCAAATATTAACATTTTATAAGTGGTTTGGTGGATTTACGTCTGTTGGTACAAATACCACATTATTGTTCATGTACTACTTAAGGATTTCTGTGTTGGCCTCTAAATTTTTAGTAGTGTTCTTGTAAGGAACGTTTTAAGCTTTGTATGTTTTTAGATCAGCATTAGCTTTAACTCTTCGTACCAAATAATTCCAACACTGAGCTATCCGGGCTGCTTTCCTAGTGGATGTGTTGGTAGTTCGTTCAAAAATGCTTTCTACTTATTTTCGACTTTAAAAACATCATGTGGACCACACTTTCTAGTGGAACTCCACAGATACAGAAAAATTTTGAACTGTTTTCATTCCGCTAAAATTAATTTTTTTTAAGTTTAGGGCGAAATAATATCATCAATAATAACAATTTTTTATGTATGAAGCAAAATTATTACTGCATAAATGTTAAATTAACCTTCATAGATAAGAAATGTTAATTCAACATTGTTTCACAGTAAATTTTTTTAAGATTTCAAAAATCATTATTTTTTAAATGCATCCTTTTTGTGTTAAAAGACTTTATCCGTTCAACGACTGACACCTATTTCCTGAAGGACATTTAATATTTCAATTTAAACATACTGTACTTCTATAATTAAATATGCATACACAAATTTATATATTGTTTTTTTTTTCAAATTACTTACATCTCAATTTAATTCATTTATAATTTAATTGATTGTTTTTTTATTATTTTTATAATTTGTTGAAGTTGTTGTTATAATATAAAATAAACATATTTGTGTGATTTCTAAAACCACAAAATTAGATTTTCAAAATTGTTGTGAACATAAAAAAGCAGAAAAAATCTACAAGAGTTTGGAAAAAATAATAAAAAATTTATAACTAAATTAAGTTCAATATATTAACACAATTTAATTATTGTTTTGAACTACATAAACATTTTTTATACCCTCCAACACCACAAGTGGTGAACTTTGTTACTCCATGTGTAGCGTTAAGAGGGAATCATATCAAACCAACTAATGTGTATATATAACTGCATCAAATCGATTTTGAGTATTTTTTATAGTCCTAAGAAGTTTCCGATTTAAAACCATAAAAATCGGTTAGGTATATTAAAAGATATAGACCGATATCTGCGACTTTTAGTCTGAGTATTTGTTATAGTCCTGATTTAAAACCATAAAAACGGTTAAGTGTATTAAAAGTCATAGACCGATATCTCATGATCTCATTATAACTCAACAAAAGAGAAGGAAATTTTGCCATAACATGTGTACTTCATTATTAAAATCGGTTCAGTAAAAAGTTATACCTTCAATATAGCTAATTTTATGGCTCATTAATTTTTTTTAAGTTATGTTTAGGATAAACTTTATTGTATACATCCGTGTGTTTATGCACGATACATAACGTTTTTAAAACACACGCATTTTTGGTGGAGGGTATTGTAGATTCGGTATAGTCGAATATAGCATTTTTACTTGTTAAATACTCATACTTACATATGCACATTTAAAAGGTGGAAAATATTATTTATACAATTTTATAGAAATTATTATCTAAATATATTTATTTCAAAATACAAGTTTGGAAATTTTTACATATGTTTCATTATGTATAAAAATTTTGCATAAATATTCATATTTATTTTTATATTTATTAATGTATTCTTATATACATAAATATGTAGTTATTTATGAATTTTTAGTATAATATTATTAAATATATTTAAATCATTTTTATATATTTGAATTTGCAATATTTATGATTTAATAGAAATTTGTTTAAAAACACTCTACATAACGTGTTAAAATTTCATAATTATTATTTAAAACCCTTGACAAATTTTAATATTAAAAGCGATTTTAAATGTATAAAATATAACGGAAATATATTTGTAAATAATTGCATTAAGATGAATTAAGTATGAATTGAAAAGTGTATTTTAAATAAATATTTTGAATAATTTTTAAATTCTTTTAGTCATAAAATATTTTAGATTTTATTCACTTTATATTTATGGAGCAAAATAAAAAATTGTTTTTTGCTTTGAAGAAATTTAAACAAAATTGGACCGTTTAATTTTTAATACTCTCCGTTTAATTTTGCCCCTCTGTGTGTAATGCTAAAAATTAATCATCTATGATGCCATAAATCATATACTTGCATCAAAATCAAATTAAAGTCTATTTGCCTATGAGAGTTTTAGCTCAACGGTGGGTTGATTCATTCTTCGTAGGTGTTCAACTAATACTTATAAGTTTATGGTATTTCAAATTGGATACCACAGTTTGCGGACTTGAGTCCGAAGAAACGGAAAATTTTTAACATGACACTTCATACATGAACTGGTGATGGTGAACTGACTTAAATTAAAGTGGAAAGATATATAAGCATAAAATGAAACATGGATATCATGTGATACATTAAAAGTTGCTTAAATTTGAACATCAAATTTTTGCAAGAGGTGCCAGAGAATGTATTAATTTTGCCACTCTATATGTTACGATAAATTTTAATCATTTATGACGCCATATATTATTTACTTGCATTAAATTCAAATTAAAGTCGATTTACTTATGAGAGTTTTAGCTCAAAGGTGGGTTGAATGCATCGTAAGTGCTCAACTAATAGTTATAAGTTAATGGAATTCCAATTTTTAACATGACGCTTCATGCGTGAATTGGAGATGGTGAACTGACTAAAACCAAAGTGGGAAGATATATTAACATCTACTCTAATGACACATGGATATCATGTGATATATTAAAAGTCGCTTAAGTTTTCAACAGCAAATTTTTAAGTTCATTTTGTTTTTATTTTAATAATAAAATTTTTTCATTAATCTGTTGAAGAAAAGTAATGAGTTCTCACTGGGAAATTATACTGCGTACCTCACAAGCAGTAAAAAAAAAAATAAAATTTAATTGTGAAAGTGGATCTGTACGGGAGCTGTGGTAATTTATGGAGGAGTTTTATGAAATTTGGCGCTAGATTTGAATAGAAGAAAGATATGATCTTTTATAATATATTCCAAGATTTATCGAAATCCGGCAGAGAAGTCACAAGTCACAACGTTATTTGTGCAACTCGTAGCAATGTAGACAAATATCATTAAATTGATGCAGGAAGTAATTCTGAGATCATATCTCACATATAATTAAGATAAGAATTTTGACGAAATATCGAGCATCATTTAAATATAAAAAAAAATTTTCGGAATTGGGTTTCAATATGCTAAAACTCATAAATATTTCAATTTTTCCCCATCCATGGGTTAGAGTTTTAAGCTTTTTTTTTCCTAAATTTAACTTAATTTAAGGAGAAAAATGTTACTTTTGGTGGAAAATTGATTTTTTGGTGAAAAGTAGCATTTTTAGAGAAAAATCCTTTTCTTTTCCAGGAATAGGATAAATTAGAACTGAACTAGAACTGAACTGGACTAAATTTTAATCTTATAACTGCTGTTTTTTGGGAACAAATTCAACTCAATTTAAGGTCAAAAATTACATTTTGTTAAAAAAATTGTTTTTTGAAAACAAATTCAGTAAAAATTGAATTTTTGATGAAAAATTAAATTTTTGATAAAAAATTATTTTTTTAATGAGATATAAGCTTTTTGTTGAAAAATTTACTTTATGATGAAAATTTTTCTTTTTTAATTTTTGGAAAAAAAAATGTTGGTGAAATTTGTATAATGAAAATTTAGCATTTTTTTACGAAAATGAAACATGGGGAACATGGTATTCAAACAACAAGGCTGGAAATTAACACGTAAGTTAACGCTACGGTACATGTTTCACATCAGTCTAAGTCGATTACAGTATACCTCCGATGGACTGGCCGCCTTGAGGTCCGGAATTGTGGCTCATATAAAGTCTATTTAAATAAGCATAATGACTAAGCAAAGTTTGGGGGAAACTTTTAAACAAAATTAGCAGTGACAATGTTAGACCATAAAGTAACATGAGGTAATCCACCCATTATTGCTAAAGAGTTTAACGCTTAAGTGTGTTTATAGAAAATTGCATTAAAAATGGCAGTTAAACTCTAAAATTAAGTTAATAAATAGTTGTCAGCTATCAATATTTTTAATGAAGTCTCAGTGGAGTTAACAAATATTTTTTTGCTTAGTTTTTTCTAATTTTATAAAAATTTGTGTGTGTTTATAGGCATATGCGCCAGTGTATGGGAGTTACAGACAATAATAGCTTAACTATTTTAAAATGTTTAGTATATCTAAATCCCCCTTAATAACGGGTTTCAATTGAATTTAAACGAATTTTACTGAAATTTCATTGCAAATTAAAATATTTAATTCCAAAATAAATCCATTATGGATTTGTTCATTGTTTATATTTAATTACAAATAAATAAAATATTAATT
Source organism: Cochliomyia hominivorax (assembly GCA_004302925.2). Taxonomy (NCBI): domain Eukaryota; kingdom Metazoa; phylum Arthropoda; class Insecta; order Diptera; family Calliphoridae; genus Cochliomyia; species Cochliomyia hominivorax. The sequence goes on from PYHX02000467.1 coordinate 81,990,526, forward strand.
AATAGAAAAATATGCATAATTAATTTCAAATCATTTGTTAAACAAATGAGATTATGTAAAACCATAAATACATACTAATTCAATACATATTTATTTCATATACATGAATTTTTTCGTTTATTCATATTATGGATTATAAAAGTGTAAATAGAATTTTAATTGTGATTAATTGGAAATAATTTAAATAAAGAAAAAAATTAAAAATAAACGTTTGTAAATTAGTTCAATTAAAGATGCAAAATAAATAATAAATAAAAATTTTAAAATTTATAATCAATTTAATATTAAATATAATTATATTATTTCCAAATCTAAAGCAAAATTATATTTTTAATACCCTACACCACTACAGGTGGTTGGGGTATAATACGTTTGTGCATAAGTTTGTAACGCACAGAAAAAATATTGCCACCACCACTTTAAAGTATACCGTTCGACTCAGAATCACTTTCTGAGTCGATTTAACGATGACCGTCCGTCTGTCCATGTAAATCTTGTGGGCAAATGCATTGATATTGGTGATGATCTAATAATATTTTAAAATTATGTGTCAAATTATACAAGAATCGGTCCATTATTTCTCATAGTTGCAATAAAAGTAACACTTTGAAGGACTTAAACCTCATACATACACAAGTATTGAATTGAGCAAATATCGATTTACGAAATTTTATGAGGGTCGATATATAATCTCATCTATTTTCCGAATTATCCCCCTATAAGAAGTCCTTTTAAAGCGCACAAATCATACATAGACATTAGTATGCTCATAGCACTCTTGAGCACAAATTAGAAAATATATTTATACGAGGGTCAATCATTAATTTCTGATAGCTACCATTAATAACCAACAATATGGTGTAGGTAATGAAATAGTCAGACTTGACCGACTACAACTTTTAATTGTTTAGTTTATGATTTTATTTTAAATTTGTTCGTGTTAAAATATTTAGTGTTTTGGTTTAATTTCAAATACATTTGACTTTAGTAACTAAAACTATTTTAGGAAAATTTGTAAACATAAAGTTTTTGCCAAAGAAATAAATATAGAAGTTTTCCGAAAAATAAAAATAAATGAGAAATTAAAGGCAAAGAAGTGAAAACAACTATAATCAAATGCAACCATAGATACGAAATAAAAAGAAACTTTTAAAGTGTAATAATTTTTAATGTGAATGTGCAAAAAAAAAAGGATAACAAAATATTTAGTTGGGTGTAGTAGATTTTAATGCACCCTGTTTGGCAAAGTCATATGATACAAACACTGATAAGATATTTGTCAGAAACGAAAATGAAAAAAATATCTAGAATTCCTACAGGTAGATTGAAAAAGTTTATTTACAGGTAAATTAACATTTAAAAATGTTAAATTAATACTACTCAATGTTACTTTAATATGGAAATAATTATTAAAAAACCTAATTAGACTTTTTTGCTATATATACAACATGAACAATTAGAATAAAATCATGTCTAAAGTATTTTATTACATTTTTATTATACGAATTAAAGAAATGTTGATGGATATAACAGTTTACAAAATAACTTGTATCAATGTTAATTTTCTTAAAAGTAAGAAAATCAACTATTTTCAATGTTAATTTAAAATACGTTAGTTCTGCTTATTTATTCTCATAAATCTTTCTCTATAATGGACTTCAATATAAAATCTGTGCAAACTTAAAAAAATTCTTCAATTAAAGGAATTGTGGTCTAATATTAAGTATTTTGGAGTTTTAAATGGAGAAACAGTAATTTCTTAATGGTCAAGTTTCAGTTACATAAAATTGACTTAGATGTTGGCAATAAAAATGAATTCGTAACTGACTAGAACTGAACTAGAACTGAACTAGAACTGAACTAGAACTGAACTGCAACTGAACTAGAACTGAATTAGAACTGAACTACAACTGAACTAGAACTGAACTAGAACTGAATTAGAACTGAACTAGAACTGAACTAGAACTGAACTAGAACTGAACTAGAACTGAATTAGAACTGAACTAGAACTGAACTACAACTGAACTAGAACTGAACTAAAACTGAACTAGAACTGAATTAGAACTGAACTAGAACTGAACTGCAACTGAACTAGAACTGAATTAGAACTGAACTACAACTGAACTAGAACTGAACTAGAACTGAATTAGAACTGAACTAGAACTGAACTAGAACTGAACTAGAACTGAATTAGAACTGAACTAGAACTGAACTAGAACTGAACTAGAACTGAACTAGAACTAAACTAGAACTAAACTAGAACTAAACTAGAACTAAACTAGAACTAAACTAGAACTTAACAAGAACTGAACTGGACTACATTTTGATCTTACAACTGCTATCTACGATTAATAACGATCATGAAAAAATTAGCTTACTGAAACGGGCTTTGCATCAGAATAACGAATCAGAAATTTTTAAGAAAACAAGGATTTTTTATCAAATCAATTAAGAATATTTTTCATACAGATTAAGTTGTCCATTAAACTGGCAGAAATTATAGAATTTTAATGAAAATAAAATCTAAATGATTCGATTTTTGATCTTAGTCAAGTAGGGTATTTAAATTCTATAAAACGTCCATTTTTTGTAAAACTTTAATTTTCAAAACTTTTCTAATTCTATCGTGAGTATAAATGTTCATGCATGCATGTAGAGAATGCAACTCTATTAATACAATAATACAACTAAAAAGTGTAAATAAAGAAAGACTTTAACCCATTAAACACAATATTAAATGATTGTAAACTCAACACATTTCCATGTAAATTTTAGGAAAAGATTTGTTAATATTTTATAAATATTAACAAGAAATCTCAAAGGAAACAAAACTTCTAAATGTACATATGTATTTAAAGCACTTCTACATATGTGTTAGAGTGTTAAGAAAAACCCTATAATTCAATGGCAAAAAATATTAAAAAAATATGAAAAAAAGGAATCTCTGCCAAAAGTAATTCTATTTTACAAAGTGTTAACAACGAATAGAATGTTTTTAATGTAAAGAAACTAATAGTAAGATAAAGTTTTTTTTGCAATGTGTGCGTTTGTAAGTGTGTGCATGTGTGTCTATTTTAAGACAATACATGTAAACGTATATATACATTTTATTAATAATAAAATTAAAACAATACAAAAGTACAACTTCTTTACATGCATCTTAAACACATCCATGTAAAACTAGAGAAAAAAACATAATAAAATTAAATTTTTAATTTATATTTAGTATGAAGAGTGACATCGAAGAAGTCTAAACATACATATGTGTTAATAAAAACGAAACCAGTTAACTTACAGTTTTATTTTTATACCAGAAACCACCGAAAGTGGCGGGATTAATATGCGTTTGTACAAAAGTTTGTAACGAGCAGAAAATATGTTGCTACCAGCACTTTTTAGTATACCGTTCGACTCAGAATCGAATTAACGCTGTCAATTTGGCTGTCGGGCTGTCTTTGCAATCTTTGTGCAAATAATTCCTATAATCCACTGTTTCTCATGGGTTCCATACAATCCACCTTAAAAATATCTCACATATTATAAATGGACATAAGCCAAAATTGATGTACGAAATTTTACGTGGGTCGATTCATAATTTCCTCTAGCCCCTGTAAAACAACCTCCTGCAACCTCCCCCCTCCTCTGGAAAAAGTATAGTAAAATGTTGCATTTAAGATGAAAATTAGAAAATAAATTTTGACTTGGGTCGCTCATTATCTTTTGGTCGCTACAATTTATAATCAACAATGTATTTTTATAGTGTTTTATTTTGTGTTCTTCAATTCTCTTTTAAAAAGAGCCCAATATCTTTGCACTGGCCTCAGCACCGGGCAGTTTTGAGGATGTGCCAATTTTTGTATAAATGACACATAATTGTGCTAATATTACTCTCTTCCTTCCGCAACTTTATATTGCTTGCCATACCAAGAACGTTTTTATGTTGACTGTTTTTGGTTCCTGAACTTTATTCCCTCGAGCAACTGCAACATCAAATTATTGATCAGGAAGTTGCGACAAATTTGTCAGTACATAAGTTTCGTCTTCCATTATGAAGTAAAAATAAATTTTTAAGAAAACTTGACTTCAATTTTTTTGAACCACTAAAGTAAGGAACTTCTTGAAGTTTGTATGTTTTTAAATCACTTTTTTCTGGTCACTCATTTTAATCAGATTTTCAATATATTCATTTGTTAGAACATAATAATGTTTTACAAAGGTAACTTGATCGAAAAACATATCAAATAATACTTGGGTTAAAAGTTTCAATGAATAGCGTTGGTTATGAATTTTACGATCTCAGTCCCTAATACAACATACATACTTACATAAGTATATGTAACTACACATATGTAATACATATTATATACATTAAATAGAATAAGAGTAAAAAATACATCTTCAAGGATTTAAAATTATATTAAACAGAATATTAAAACAAAGAAACAACGAACAACTAAAACCCCAACAAAAACTACAACAAAAAAATTGCTAAGAATGTTATAAATTTGTTAATTTGCAGCTATAAAATTAACTTGTATCTGTATGTGTTTTACATGCATTTTATACAATTGTTTTATCTTGTTTTATACATCCCAAACATGTAGATGTATATGTACTTCTGTATTGATGTAGTTGTGTGTATGAGTGTGTCTGTGTGTGTATCTGTTTAAAACATTATTACATTTACATTTAGTGTTCTATTGTAATTTAGCATGTGTTAAGAAGAAAAAGTTAAAAAGTATATTATTTTAAAATGTTCATTAAGTTTATTAAGAAAATTATATCAAGGATACTAAAATTTTGTTGTACGAACAAATGTCTTTCAACACTTATACATTTGACATATAAATGAGAATATTATTGGTGTTAGGAAAAACTAAACTTCTATCATTCATAAAAATATTTACTTCATTCTGGTATGTGGTTCAGATGCGTCAATTTCATCGAATTAAAACCTGTATCGATTTATATATTTCCCATTTGCTACAAGATAGTCATAACTCAAAAAATATTTTTTTTTGAAAAGTATTTCTAATTGACAGACACGTATTTCTAGGAACTTATGAATGGAAACTTGAAATTTGGGAAATTTTTCTCACGTTTATAGAAATACTGTAATCTAAACTTCAAAATTGCCCATAAGTTATATGCTATCTTCATAATATATTTTTACCGCTATCCTCGAGATACATGCATAGTATATTAAATTATCTGAATTTTTAGTTTTGACCACTTTGAAATAAATAAGCGATGTGTTTTTGTGTGCGTTGCACAGCGCAAAATTACCTGAAAACCTGATCAAAAATATATTTGAAAAACTAATTATGCAGTTCGATTGTCAACAGTATCTTAAATTAGAATCTGAAGTATGATATTAAGTTTATTAAGTGATCAACTTTGGAGCATGTGGACTGTGTCCACTATCTTTAAATAAAATATTCGCGTGAATGATCAAATATTATTGGTCCTGTTTTATGTGGAATATTTCTATAAACGCAGTCATGAAAAAGAAAATTAAATGTTATTAAATTCTGTTTCGAAAGTGAAGTTCGGAAACTTAACCTTATATAACAAACTTCAACAAATTGAATTCTATATAGATAAAAATAAACTAAATCTTCTTGTGACTTCCAAACATGCTCCTCACATTTTACGAAGAGATGAAAACATAAAATGGAAGAATCCAAAATGTAAATCAGTACTCAAAAAAATACATATAGGAAAACTACATATAAAATTTGAGCGCAAATTCATGGAATTTTTAACTGAAGATAAAAATGCAGTTTAGTCGGCCCTGACTTAAAACTCATGTTAATGGCACGATTTGATATTAAATGATGTTCGTGTGCCAATATGTTATTTCTGAATATGGCAAACAAATTAATAAGGGGTGAGATTGAAAAATTCTTAACTCACGTTTTTCATTAAAACTTTTAATTAATTGAATTTTTGATTCAGTTTTTGAAAAACATGTCAGTTATTATGTTTAATGTCAAACAATTGAATATATATTTTTAATCCGATTAAAATGAGTAACAAATAAGTGTATACTAAAATTATTTAAAGCTTTTAACAAACCCATCTTGGTCCTTCAACAAATTGCTCGAACATTTACAGTCAAACTTTCTCCTTCGAACAGAATTAGAAAGAAGGCTCAAAAAGTTCTCGACAAAAACTCTGCTAAAAAAACTGGAAGCCTACGACTGAGGACAGAAATTGAAGCAAGTTTATTATTAAAGTTTATTGTTGAAATTTTGATCCTGCCACTATGATAAACAGGCCTTTGAGTGGTACAATAACTATAATGTGATATTTGTACCAAGAGAGCAAATTCTCCAATTGCCCAATTGGAAGCCAGTAGATCCGTCCATTATTAATAATGCTATAGAGTTAAGCTAAGGTGCGTTCATAGGAAAATAATAAAAATGGTAACCAAATTAAATTCTATACTTAATTAAAACTAAAATGTAATACAAATAAAGTTTTATTTAAAAAAATATCTGAAATGAAGCCTTAGTAGATTTCAATAACATATTATTTTCCCACAAAATATTTCTTTCAATTTTTTCTAATTGTTTATTAAAGTTATATGTGTTTATGGGAAATATGAACCAGTGTATGAGACATAAATAACACATCTTTAAAAAATTCTCTTGAGGGCTACAAAAGTTTAAAAAAATGTTTAAATTGATTGATTTTTAATCTATTTAGAAAAAATGTAATGTCCGCCCAATGAGGTCCGAGCTGGAAATGTTGCTTCTGTAACCTCAATTATTCATTTTGTGTATAATGAATTTTTAATAAGAAACTAAGGAATATTTTAAAATACGATTCTTTGAATATAGAAACTTGCACCCTTTTTTATACTCAGTTTGTGTTTTACATATTGAGAAAATTTAAAAATTTCTTTTTGATCTTAAAATAAAGTCAATTTAAAGTTAAAAGCATTAAAAACTCTTTTTCAACCCAATTAAATAAACATATAAATTGCAATATATGTACAAACGTACATATACACAGAAAAAAAACTTGAAACTTGAATCATCGTTGAAAACATAGTTGATTTGACATTGACTAAAATGTTTTCAGTCAGTTAAAATTAAACGTTTTTAAGTTTGGGTTGAAATAATATTACACATATAATAATCTTTCTATATTAATTTATAAATTATATAAAAAAATTTTTGAATTACTTTAAAAATTTCAATTTATAACTGCTAAAATGTTAACTCAACTTAATAGATAAACAATGTTAATTCAACATTGTTTAAAAGTAAATGCAGTTTTTTTCTTCTTTGAAATTTTTCTACTAAAAGCAATGACGAAACTTCAATAACGCGTGTAAGTAAATACGTCATGTTTCATATATAAACAATCACACATACACTCACAAACCACAAAAAAGTGGTCATAAAGCTAGTAATACTTTTTGCTTTAACTTTTTTATCCTGAAATCTTGTCGATTTCTAATTGACAGTATAACGTAAATTCTTCGATGGAACTTAGAGGTCCTTTGATATACGCATCGAAAGATTCTAATAAGTGTAATTTTATTTCACCTTCATCATTTTAACTGAATAAAAAAATTAACATTGTTCTAAAATCAACTGTGTTCGATATTGATTATATTTTTTTCTGTGTGTATGTATATATGTATTCATTTAAATACATTAAAATATTCATTTAATCTCACATACATATGTTTGCATTAATCCTTTATACACAGACATATACACAGTTATTTAGGTTAGAATGGTATTTTAATGAAAAAATCTCGGTTTAATATGTTTGTGAAATATTTTAAATAATTTGAGTTTATAATTATAACTTAAAATTTTAATCAGCATAAAATTTTTTCATCTCAAAAAACTTGATTACTTAGTTCTTTGAAATATTTTTATTTCAAAAATATTTATAAAAGTTTTTACTTCATAATGTGTGTTATGTCATATATATTTTATAAAATAAATTTTAAAAGTTTCGCGCCATTATTCTTTGAAACTGTTGTTTTAGTGATTTTGTAATTATTATAATTATAATTTTCTTTTTTCGCTGTAAATACTTTTAAGAAAGATGATTAAGAAATTTATGTGTTTTTGGATAAACGAAAATAATGTTTTATTTTTGAAAAACTTTAACTGAAACTTTGTTTTCGAACTTGTTTTTATTTAAGATGAAAAATTTGGTGGAAATAAAAAAAATTAGATGCGGCGAAAATATTAAAGTCGAAATAAATTTTCAAGTCTCTTTAGGTTAGCGATAATATTGCAGTAATAATCTGAATTTGAAACTCTGAAAAAATCTACTTTGTTGGAATTTTTTTGAAAATGTTTTAACATTATTTACTGATTAAACAATTTTTTGTTCTGAACTATTTATTTTGCTGTTTTTCAATTAAAATCTTACAGAAATGTGTATAAACTATAAGTTGAACTTAAAGTAAAGATCTCTATTCAAATTTGATCAGTTTCGTTTCAAAAATGGTCCCATCTGAGATTATATCCGAGGTCTCGGAGAAAGGACCTCCCCCAAACTTAAGATGAGATAGAAAGTTAAGCTTTTCCAAACACTCCAAATATGCCTTCAAAATAACTGTTCGAAATTTCACTTAAATATATTTAACGGTTATTTAGTTATGCAATAGTATTTAAAGACATCTTGAAATTGCCTGTGGAGGAAGCCAAGTTTCTGTTTATTAGTTTAAAGTTGAGTAAGACGTTTATACAAGTATTTAGTATTGTTGGAAAAGAAATAATATTTACATAAAGTACTTAAAGTAAATATATTCACAAATTTGTCAAAAATTAAAAAAAAATATTTTCGGTGCATTCTTGCAAAAAAAAAAATTGTAATATTTGACATTAAATAAATTCTATAAGAATAAAGATATTATTGTGAAATGTGGATGTAAATATTCCGATTTTCTTATTCCGCAATACCAAAATTCCAATTCGGAAATAACTGGAATGAAAAGTTCGCTTCTTTCACTAAATTCCTCACCCTGACATTATAAGAGGTTTGATCTATTACAGACTTCTGAGTGGGTGGTTTCTAGATGTAACTTTATAATCATGAGTTAAAAAAATTGATGAATATACTTCTAATGTCTAATGTTCTCGGATTTGCTTTATATGCATTCATGTAAGAAACTCTTTCAGAATGGAGAAACAAATTGAATTAATCAAAGAATATAATTGATTTAAAAGAGAAAAATCACATTTTTTCTAAATTTCTATTTTTAAATAATTCATCTTTCAATTGAATCCACAAAAATATATATGCTTGCACAAACGTTATTTAGAATCCCTGCAATATTTAAGAATTTCTTTGACCCGAATCGAGCCTATCAAGTTCAAAAAAATTAAAAAGCATCTCCAAAAATGGATCAAAAATCACTTTTGTACAAATATCTCCTAAATTCTAAGATATATCTCACACATGAAAGCGTATTTTTTAATGAAAAATATTTTTTGAATCGAACCAATAACTTGGTGATTTTTTAAAAAATTATCAAAGCCGAGGTGACAAACTTTGAATATCCACTTTCCAGCCCAAGGACCCAAATCAATTGGAAAACACCTTAACAATGTCCACATGAAATTTTGTTTTTTATTTATTTAATATTTCCAAAATACAGAATTATAAAAAAGCGATTTAAAACCACTGATCTATAAATAGATATTGGGGTATAATGCGTCTATATCTCTGTCTATTCCGTTGGCTGTCCATATAAACATTGCATCTTGGTGTAAGACTGTATATAGAAGGGCTTGACTGATAATAAAACTTTCTCCTGTTTTTTTATATAAAATACTCTACTAAGGATCAATAATCTTTATAGTTTCCCTCAAGAATCAAGACTTTGAATTACTTTTAAAAGTTGTCGAAAGTGACGGAAATTAGTAAAAAAAATCTACGAGTTCATAAAAATAGATGAATAAACGTTAATACCAACATAAAATGAAATGAGTATAACAAATGATAATGTTAATGGTATAGATGATTTGGAGCTTACCTTAAATCAAATCCCTCAAAAGCTCTTAACTTTAAAAGCTTAAAAGGTCTGTTAATATATTCCTTTATATCAAATGTTGCATAAATATTTAGATATTCACATGTATAAATATTATTAACATTTGACCTTCAATCACTCTAATTCTATCTAAAAAAGTTTACGATTTTAAAACTTTCACATAAATAAATGAATGGAGAAGAAAATTACTCTTTTGAATGCAATCAAATTTATTTTCAGCTTTAAGAATATTTTTAAAATTTAAACCTAAAGTCAAAGTTAAATGGCATGAAATTAAAAAGCAGAACTAAGAGAACAATAAAAGCAACAA
>PYHX02000467.1:82000968-82027399 GCA_004302925.2 Cochliomyia hominivorax
ACACTGAATGAAAAATTATTTATACTTTCAGTCATGGCGGAATATGCAAAAAATGAAGATGAACAATTTAGTGAAAAGCTTAAAATAACTTCCATAAAAAACCGGTTAAACGACAGAAAGAAACCGGCATGTAGAAAAATTCGAAAATATAAATTATTCGAAGCCGGTGGATTTTCTAAAAATAAAAACCGGTTTCCGTTTCGGTTTTTAGTACACTTATTTTGATCTATAGAGTTCAGATTTTGCTAGACCTGAAAAAAAACTTCTTCCATGTAATTGGATACATATTTATAACATAAAGGTTAATCTCAAAACTTTTGTAAAAATGGACCAAATTCGAGAGGGTTTAGATCAAGCCCTATAGGGTTCTTGAACACAAATTTTAGATCTGAAGCTAAATATTAAACAAAATGCAAAGAGAGACTGTGAAGTCTCATGAAGATTTAGTTTGTTGCTTCTGGTTTTATAAATTTAATCTCTCTTTTGTTAATTTTGTATTTCGTTTGGAAGGTTCCTAACCACCATTATTCTGTCTTTCTCACGCACCACACATTAGAAACGTTTAATTTAGATGAATTTTTCTATTGGAACATCCCTGGTCAGGAAAAAAATTAATTTGGATCTTTTTTCAGAAAGTTATCTAAAAAAACAAACAAGTAAGAATGTATAGTCGATCAAGCCCGACTATCTATTACCCCTACAACCACATTGTAGGTTAAAATGTTAATTATGAAAAATAATTAACGACACTCGTTTAATTTATTTTAATTTTTAAGTGTTTAGTTCATTATTGTGATACTAGATTTATGTTAAATTTATGCGTTTTTTTTTTGGAGAGTTATATGGGAGCTACAAGAAATTATGAACTTACCATCGTAAAATTGTGCCACTGATCTTAATTGTGAGATTTTTGGCCCTTCAAAGTTATATCTGGAAGAAGGTCTGTATGGAAATCTATGAGAAATGTGCGAAATTTCGTTTAAAATAACTTTATATTAAGGAATTTTATGGTCTTTAAATTCCATTCTGAGAAGAAATTTGTATGAGAGGTGCCTAAAATATTGAACCGAACATGACTTATTAATAGACCTTCATTCTTAAGCCAAAATAATAATATATGCAGCAAATTGCAATCCAGATATTTCCAAAAATTGCGACCCATAGACTGTTCACAACGTTTACAATGACAACTTAGCCGGACAGACAGACGGACATTCATTGTAAAATCAACACAGAAAGTGATTCTGAGTCGAACCGTGTACATAGAGGTGGATGTAAAAACAATAAAATTTCTTTAGGAATATGCATCAGTGTAGCGACCAATAATGTTAAAAAAAAAAACTTAAAGTCTTTTTGTTTTGTTATTTCAACATGAAAACAATGTTATTTCACTGATATTTTAGCTGAAACACTTCTAATTATTGTAAAAAAGTGAATTTTTCGTCTTTGAACCAAAATAAATACATTATATTTATTTTAGTTCATTTTACATTATTCATTCACATCTACGCATAATTTGGACACAAACAAAAATTTTCCATTTAATATAATTGTACCACCTAACTTATTAAGGCCTTTAAAAAACATGAATCCTTAGAACAACATCAACAAACAATTATATTTATTTATTGTGTTTTAATTTCATTAAAAGAATCTTAATAAATTCTAAATATATATTATAACTGTAATATAAAATCAAGAGAAATGTTATCAGAATTCTTAATTAACAAGAATCGAATAATATTTGAAAATAAATAGAACTCAAATTTACTATAACATTTTATTAATAATTGGCATTATTTTCTAATAAAAACATTTTTAGTAATTTTAATTTAAAGACCAGGAATATATGAGACACTTGATAATGAAATAAGGAGTGAGATCGAAAAATTCTTAACATACATATATGTAATATAAATAGAAACCAATAAAATCATAGTTTTAAATTATTTAGTTGATAATTACTTATCAATTTGCAAAACAAAATTTGGACTTATTGAACGATTTTATAGTGATTTCTGCCACTTTGCTCGATTACAAATTTTTGGACAACTGCAATATGCAGTTGTCGCAAATGATACCTTTCGGATCTTTTGCGACAACTGCATATTGCTTGCTATACGAAGAGTTTTTTAGGGAAATTTTGATAACTTGTGGATCATAAAGTTTTCTTAACAATCCCTCGAGCATCAGCAACATAAAATTTTTAAAAGTTGCGAAAATATCTCCCAAATATACATTTCGTCATCCAATATACAACAATAATATTTGTTAGAAAACTAAAATTCAATTTCCCTGCATTTTTTTGGTTCCTAAATTTTTTAGCGACATTTCTGACAGGAATTCATTGGATTTGATGTTTTTAAACCTGCATTAGCTATAAATGTTCGTACCAAGTAGTCCGAGCACTGAACAAACAAGGCTGCTTTCCAATCATCGTGTGAACCATTTCTACTACATTAACCAGATTTTCTATAACGGACAAGTTCAGGCGGTAATGTTTAATAATCTTGCAAAAAAGTTTGCGGACCTTTGAATGCTTCGACTACTTTCTGTAGTACCCGCTTGGCTTTTGTTGAAAATATTTAATAATTTAATTATGCACTATTTTCTGGTCACTCATTTTAATCAGATTAATAATTATACTTGGGTTATAACGTTTTAATGAAAAACGTGTGTTAAGAATTTTTTGTTCTATTTTATTTGTTTAGGATTTTAATATCAAATAAAATTGTTTAATAATATTTCATAAATTCATTAAATTTAACACTTTCTACATCACACGAATGCAGTAGTATTTATAAATTTATCATTATTTTTATGTGTTAATACGCTATTGGGAAAATGAGGTAGTTAGGTTTGTCATTCCATGTGTAACGAATAATCTGATGTCAAAAACATTCTGCCACATTGTTTGGTATTATCCGCTCATATGTGGTTGATGTATTATTGCGTTTGTGGAATAATGAACAGAAAAACTGTGCTACCATCACTTTCAAAATATTCCGTTCGACTCAGGATCACTTTTCAGAGTCGATTTAACGATGTCCGTCCTTCTGACAGGCTGGTTGGCAGTCAATACTTAACCTTGAGAAGAAAATGCAGGCCGCAGTTTTAAAGATATCTTAACGAAATTGGTGATGATGGGTTCCATTATTTCACTAGCCCTATACAAATTTTCCTTTCCGGAATGGGTATTTAAGGTTACAAAATTCTAAATATAAAGCAATTTTTGATGATTTTAACACAAATTAGTTTATGTTAAGGTCCCATACACTCCTCTTCTAAATATCGGCTTAATCTTATATATAAATAAAAACAACAAAATCGATGTGCGTCAATATACGAGGGTCGGTTCATATCTCCACCTAGCTCCCATGTAACGCCCACAAAAAAAACTCTAATCCCACATGGGATGTACTACAGTATAATGTACATAAATTTAAAATATCTTTATACGAGAGTGGTTCATTAATTTTTGGTAGCTTTTCATTAAATTATTTTTAAAATGTAGTGTATTTAAGATGCGGCCTATGTAAATAAAATCTTGTAACTTATTTCTAAATTATATTAGCAAGTGTGACAAACACGAATAGAATATTTTCAATAGTTTTAATGAACTTAATATTAATAATTTGTTACGAAATTGAGTAAATAATTTTGAAATAAAATTCAATTATATTTTTCATATTGTTTTACTTAATTTGTTTATGCGAATTTTATTTGCAGTTAATGTTAGAATTTTCAAATAATTATTATGATCAGAAAAAAAAAAAATAGATTTACGCATTATGCGCATTGAATACTAATGAGGATAAATATATTTTGGCCAAGAAGAATTTCTATTACGCTTCTTTTTGAAGTACTGAAATATTGAAAAATTATAAAATAAATATTCAGTTCAAAATTAATTCAATATCAATTATCAATATTTGGTTTCGAACATTATTTTAGTAAAATAATATAATTAGAAATTTGTAATTGAGGTAACAAATCTTTTGACAAATTTAATTTTTTGACTCCGAATGTACGAATTAATTTCCAATGCCAAAAATAAAATATTAAATGAATATGCAACATAATTTTATACTAATTTCATTTATTTGTACAATGCGAGGGTTGGTTTACAGATTCAACTACTATTTAATTTATTCTCTTTTTTCTTTTTAGTTTTTTTTTGTTTGCCTTATTCATGCGATCAAATGTTCTTGGTGCTTTTCCGTTTGAAAATATTATATTATAAATTTTGTTTAAATTTCTATTAAGAAATTTCTTCCAAACAAAGGCATGTTTTTAATGACAAATATCTCAGTTTCACTACATTTTCTATTTAATCGTCAAATTTCCTTTATTTCAATTTAATCAAAAATTTCAAAACGTTTCAATAAAACCGTAGGTAACTTTTCTGACCGATCAAAAAGAGATCCAAATTAATTTTTTCTTACCAACATGTTCTAATGGAGAAAATATAACGTTTCGAAAATATCCTGCGTAATTTCTTTAAAAGAGGACAGAATTATGGCGTTTGGAAACCTTCCAAGGGAAATACAAAATTAACAAAAGTAAATGTTCATCTTATAAAATAAGAATAAATTCGCGACGAATTTAATTCTTTATAAATAAAGAACAAAATAAATCTTCAAAGAGATGAAAACACTAAATGAAGAAGCCTAAGTGTAACGACCAAATTGCAGTAAAATTTTAAACCTTATGGAGAACACGTGGGCCTACATTACACATAAGCAGAGTTAAGCTAAAACAAAAATAAGTTTGGGGGGAAAGTGATTCCGATCGTGTTAAAAATAAGTGGAATCAATGTCAGGCCGTATTTTTGAGGTAATCCACAGCAAAGGATCATCCACCCATTATTAATAGTGATATAAAAGCTGAAAACATAAGTGCACTTATAGAAAAATACCATTAAAAATTACAGTTGATAATGAAAATATTATTTTTTCTACTAAATATTTTCTTGTTTAATTTTTTCCAATTCTTTAAAAATATGTGCGTTTAAAGGAATATGCCAATGAAATTTAAAGATTTTAAACACTCACAGCGCCATTTATAATTTATACAAGTTTTCTAAAATACAACACAGGAACACTTAATGAGCCGTTAAATTAATATTTTTATATATATTTTTGGCAAAAAATTTTTTTTTACTGAACCGATTTTAAAAATTTCAATTAAAAAATTTTTCGAAAGTTCTTCGCTTGAATGTAGAGGTATATATTAATATAATGAACCTTTTTTTGGTCTTAAAGAGGAAACTTGTCAACACCATAACAAATAATCAGGCCAAGTTTCATTGAGCTCTGTTAGTTGTTACGGATTTGATTTGGGACGGACAGACAGATGGTTATAGCATTCTAAATGCCCAATTAAGTTAGGAAACAATCACAATATAAATATTTTAAATAAACATTATCCAAATGGGGAACTCTTCCAGTATCTAGATGTTTTAAGAATTTCAGAGATTTTTGTTTCTTCTAATTTGTAAAAAAATCTTAAATATCAACATAGAAATTATGTAAATTAAAAATAATGAAATCCTCGTATAAATTTCATAAATTTCATAAATTTTCATAAAATGTATATTTTGTTTATATCATAACAGTTCTATATTATTTATGTAATTACATACATATTTGTACATAAATTTATAAATTCTTGTATATATGTATGTATATACTTACATGTGTATGTGTGTAAGTACAATAGTTATATTTGCATTATGTCTGCCCCATAATAATTACATACAATTGGTGTTAATTTTATTTATAATTTATTATTGTTATAATGACAACAATGGTTTTTAATATTTAATAATATTTACTATGAGCTACATCTGCACAAGACACTCCTAGTGGTAGTGTCAAAAAATTTATTATTATTGTTATTATTGTTGTTGTTGTTGCTTTTACCTAAAATTTTATTATACGTATAAATTTTCTAATAAATTTTTTTTTTCATACAACATTTTTGATAAATACAAACTCATTAATAAATGTGCGCAAAACTGTACCGCAATGTAAATTTTGTAATAGAAATAAACCGATTTTTATGATTTTTTTATTCTAATTAGTCGATTTATAATACACAATTTTACGAAAGGTTTTGACTCGAACATGGAGGTTGCCACAGATATCAGACTATTTCTGAATACTGAAACGATTTTACTGGTTTTTAATATAAAATTTCTCAGTATTAAACAAACAGTCAGGGCAAATTTCATTGAGCTCTGCAAGTTATTGTGGATGTGAGCGTGACAACCACAGACAGAAATGGAAAGCAAAATCAACTTTTGATGCAAGAATATATTCACTTATGGAGGTGAGATGTTTCCTTTCTAGTGTCACACACGGAATGATAAAATTCATATACCCTCTTTACCCCTTGTGATTGTGGAGGGTATACAAATACATGTATGTGTATGTAGCAACCTTTTTTCACATATAAACCATAAATTGTTAAACCAGGCAAATTTGGTAGTGTCATTTAAATTGATGACAAAAAAAGAAAAAGAAGGAAAAAACCAGATATATTATGACCTCAGCCACAAACCAAATATTTCATGCAGATACATGGAAATTATATGAGAGAATTGTTTAACCTTTTTTTCTCAAAATAGTTTGAAAAAATAGACTTAAATGTTGATGGTGGTTCAGTTGGGGGAGGAGAATGTGTCTGATGTAGGCCGAAACAATAAGAATGTTCAAAAATACACATTTGGTGTTTTATAATAGAATTTGCTGAAAAAATTCAAAAGATCAGGGATATATATCGCACCAAATCATAATTAGATTCCACTTATGTGTATCCGACTGTCTGTTCATTTATTCTTCCTCTTATAGGACTTATTTTCACTGGTACACTGATAGTCCAAGTGCAATAAAAATGGGTTGGATTATTTACTAAAGTTCTAAGTAGTTTGCTTTTTAAGGCCGGCAATATTGTTTCTTTAAGTTATAGATCAATATCTGACCGAAACTCAAAAGTTAACAATTTTTTTATTGAAAATATTTCCGTGATTAAATTATGTTTAAATATCATAAAAACCACTGAAATTGGAATATCAAAAAATTTTTAAACATGAGACTATTTAAACATCGGTTCACATTTGTCCAAATCTCCAATATAAAGCTCCTCGAAAAAAATATTTTAAGCTGATAAAACTTTTAAATAAAAACTGATTTCAATAAAATTCAACAAAAATAAGAATTGAGATATTAAAACATGCGATGAATTTCTGAACCGCTAGTACGATTTTCATAAAATTTACACAGTTATAAGGAGATGTAGACGAGTTTAAGTTTTGAGCTTTATAGACATACCTAAAACATTCCGAATGAATTATCCGAGCTAATATTATAGGTAAACCCAAGATGAATTTTATAAATTGCCTTTGAACAGAGTGCTAAGGTCCATATGATCTTCAAACACCACACAGGTAATCTAAATATTAATAAATAAGAATGAAATATTCGAAATTGACGAATCATGAATCCACCAATCACCACAAATTAGTATTTTTGCCTACAAAACACAATTTCTATACGGGATATCATTTCTTTAAGTCATATCAAAAATGGGTTTCCTTAACATTTTATAATAATTGGTCCATTTTATGTTAAATTCCATGTTTGTTGTGAGGTGATTCTACTTGTCTTCTCAAATAGTCCAAATATAAATTATATCAAATGTGAAGATTTAGTGAAATTTGATGTCATACTTACTTTCAAAGATTTGTTTGTGTTGAGATATTCGTTCCAAAATTTTTTAGTACAGAAAATGTTAATTAATTAACATTAGTTAATGTAATTTAATTAATTAAATGTTATTAATTAAATTAAAAATCAAATGTTATTATTTATAAATGTAATTACTTTATTCAGGTGCCAAATTGCATACAATTTGCTATTAATGTTTCAAATATATGCGATATCAAAAGAATCCCTTGTAAAGTGGGCACCTCTCACAAATGTCCTATTTAAAAATTGTAAAGTTAACAACGATTATCATTAGAAGAATATGTGCTATCAAATTTTTCGAAGATTGAATAGGAATTTAGTCGTAATCCATGTTTAATTTTCAGTTTTATGAGGTTGTCTCAAATATCGGTCTATAAATTACCCTCCATTGAACCGAATTTCCGGGTTTAAAAAGAAGACTTTCCAGTACAAATAATTAGTCTTAATTTTATTATTTGAATGCCTACAATAAAAGCATATAGACAGACAGACTAAATAGACTGAGATCTGTTTATAAAAAATATATAATTATAATATTATATTTTTTTAAGTCCACTTGCAGTGTTGGAGGGTACAATAGGTAAAATGTGACCCATTAGAAAAAATGCGGTTTCTAACTGACTTCAAACTTAGATGTTATGGATGTCAAGCTAAAACTTATTGTAAAAGTAATGAACAAGTAGTATGCTAAACTAGGCGATGAAGAATCTTTAATATATAGTAAAGATTCCCACGTATCCTTTCCAATTTTTTTTAGGTTTCAATATTTTGTTATTAAATTGAGCTTTATCTACGTGACTCTGTACCTGCTTAATGCTTCCATTTTTTGCTATTATAAATTAATTAAAATTTATTTTTTGTTCTGTCCAACTCATTATACATCACTAAGCCAATCGAATTTTAATTTTCTCATTTAAATTTAATTAATATTTAGGCATTTTTGGAATCATTAAGAGAAAATTATTGTAATATTTGCTATAAAGCAATTGGATTTTATTTATTAAAAATTATTTCATTTAATTCAATTGAATTGAATTGCTGGTTTTTTCTTTCTTTGCAATTTTACACAGACATGACCATAATTATACCCTAAACCACCGAAGGTGGTTGGGCTTGTTGTTTCCACCACTTTTAGGTATACTATTCGACACAGAATCACTTTCTGAGTCGATTTAACGATGTCCGTCCTGTGTGTGTTGTGAATGTATTGATGAAACTTGGCAGGTATCATTATTTTGGTGCAAGGACGATGTCTATTGAAATTAATAATTATGGGTTCATTATTTTACCTAGGCCCCCAAAAAGGCTCGGAATGGGTTTCTTAGGTCATAAAACTCCTGAATATAAAGCGAAATAACGAAATTTGGCAGGAATATGTCAAATAATGTAATAAAATGATATAACAAATTATACGAGAATCGGTCAATAATTTCTCATAGGTCCAATATAAACCCCGTTTAAAATATCAGTTATACATTTGTATTGTGATAAAAACTGGCCAAATTAAGAAAAATATAAGCAGAAATCGATATACGAAATTATTTTTAAAATATACTTATGCGAGGGTCGTTTTTTCTAGCTACCATTAATAACCATCAATGTAGTGTAGGATATTAAAAAGTCGGGCTTGATCAAGTATAAATTCTACTTGTTTTATTTAATTTTTAAAATAAATATTTGTCATACATTAAATAAATTAAAACCACTTAAAGCTTAAGTAATCAATAATATTGTTATTGCTGTATTTTTATGGTCAATTAATGTTGACAAGTATTGCGTAATTGAATTAAATTCTAAAATGTCTATAACACATACATACACGCAATAAGTGGACAAACGCATGTACATATATGCAAATCCACATATTTGCACTAATACAAAGACACATCTTTCGATTAGTAAAACAATAAAATAAATTAAATTTTACTGTTTTGTTCATTGATGCGATTGTTAAATCATTAATGCCAAACAAGTTACGATTATTGTAAATTAGAGATTGTAATTAAAAGAGTTATCTGCTTTTTTTGTGTTTTATTTAGTTTTCAATATTTCTTATTATTTAGTTAATTGAATAAGTTCCATTTTTAGGTTTCTACACGCAGAGAAAAAATATGTTTGCGGTAACCATAAACGAGAAACAACATACTATTGTTATTCGATATTGTTACCGTAAATAAAAATTTTGTTTATTCTCATTGTAATTTTGCATTAAAAATAGTTACTGTTATCGCCACTAAAAAGATTGTTATTGGCACTAAAAATATTTTAGTCGTCACGAAAATTATTTCTATGGCAATTAAAAATATCGTAATTCCAATAAAAATATTGTTAGTTCAATAAACAATTTTTTCCGCTTTATTTTGTTATTAAATAAAAAAATTTAATATGATATTTTTAAATATACTTCTCACTTAATTCATATGCCTTTGGAAATATGTAAATATTATTTTAGATTTTTTGTCATGTTATTTTATCAGTCAAACTTATTTCCAAACATATTGCGACAGCAGTATTTTTTTATTTAATAAAAATAATTTTATGACAGCAACGACATTGTTATCAAAATAAAATAAATACAATAATAAATATGTTTGTGATAACCATAAATGTTTGCCGCCAACATATAAGTGTCTGAAACTAACATATTGCGAAATAAGTTTTCTCTGCGTGTAAGAATTTAATGCTATTTAGTAGAATAACTATTTTAGAGTTAACAATCTCAAATTGTAATTAATTTTACAGTCGAATGCTTTCTTAATAAAATATTAAAGTATTAGAAATATTTGATTACTTTCAAATATCTCCTTGTTTATTAAGGTAAACTGAAAGAAAAAATCATTATAAAAAATTTTGAATCAGCATTGAAGATACTTGATTTCAAACAATATTATTTTAAATCTTTTAAAAATCACATTGAATTGATTGAAGTATTATGCATTTGCGCAAATGTTTAAATGGGCAGAGTAAATTATGATACCAAAACCTTTACCGCTCGATTCAGAATTATTTTATAAGTCTACATAATGCTGTCTGTTTGTCTGCCACTTTATTATTTTGTCCCAAGGACAACGGTCTAATATTTCAGGTAGATGTCATATAAATATCCTCCCGTAAAGAGGCTTTAAAATCAAAAAAATTTGAAGCATAAAAAATTCATTACTTCTTACAACATAATTTTGTTAAATTTTCATGAAATTTGACAATCCGTCCGTAGTGGAAATTTTTTGTATGGGGTAAAGAGAAGTAATATCCCCCATAAAAAACATTTGATATTACATATTTCTATAAAAGCAAAATATTATAAACTTTGTAGTTTTGGAATGGATCATGGGGAAGTGGTGGCACCTTTACAATTATTTATAAATTGATTATTCTGTAGGGTATTAAATATTCGATATAGCCTATTGTAGCATTCTTACTTTATTTAAACTTGCATTTCAAACTTAAATAATTATTCAATCAAGTCTGCTGATTGAACATAATGAAGATTTGAGCTTAATTTAGTTATAATATTTTCATGTCTGCCAGTTTTATGAACTTTAAATAAAACATTTCGTGAGAACATATAATTGGAAGCTACTTGAATTATTGATTGTATATCAGGGTTCCGTCTCTAACCCAAAAAACTAATACAAGTAGTTTATTCACAACTTTACAATCAGCCAGCAAGCCAGTTGATTCACCTGAGGGAAAAAGAAACTTAGTAAGTAAATTTCAGTCGATCGGTACACGTTTAGTTGGGAACAGATTATAGTTGGGTTTATGATATAAACCCAATATATCGGTACAAGAAAAAAAGTTACAGACTGGTATCAGAAACAACCCAAAAATTCCGAAGAAAATGCTTCCAACTTTTTAACAAAAAATATTTGGTTTTAGACCGAATTTAACTATTACAATTTCAATTTTGTTACTGAGATTATTATTTGATGTAACTTTCGACAAAGCTCTATCCTGGAATAGGGTTTTAAGCTTATAAAGTTAAATATTAAATGATTTCAAAAGAATTTATTTAAGTACTTTTCTAAATGTCTTAAATATTTATTACAAATTTGAGAAACATATGCCCGTTTCTCAGTTTTTATCCATATAAAAACATCTTTACGAAATCTGATATTAAGCTTTCAAAACTCTCAAACATAGACCAATGCTATGGACACTGAAGAACATCGGGTGAACGTTAAAAATAACTTATATATTATATCTATTATAAAGTATATTTAAGTACATTAATGCATTATGCTTAATCAGCCTAAAAACAGCCTGCACATATACATATATGTTTTGAGCTACAGTGAAACCTCCGATGGAAGACAACAATCATTACGCTGATTTTTCTTAGTTCTGAGAAATTACTTTTTATGGTTTTTCATACTCTGGGGTAAAATTTAACAATCAAAGGATCAGACCGTGAAATCAGCTTTTAGTGTATTTCATAAAAAAGGAACAATTGAACACTAACAAAGATATACAATACATGTAAATATTTATTTATTTATTTATTTATGTGTAGATAATTTAAATTGTTGATTATAAATAAATTTTCATGTCACCCGTCATCCACTTTAAATACAAAGAAATCTAAAGATGAAACACTTCAATAGACATGACTACATAGAAATGTTGATGTAGTTGCTGTCGATGAAGATGATGATGACGATGTAGAAAACCAAATGACAAGTGTAATTTATCATTTAAGTTGCTGTTGTTGTTTTCTTTGTTGCCATTTTAATGGCTTAACTAATACATACATACATACATACATACATACATACATACATACATACATACATACATACATTTGAAATTATATATAAAAGATAGAAAAGAAAGATTTTCGTTTACATATATAAAAGAAAATAATTCTATTTAAGGATGGATAATTTAAATTATAAGATGAAACTGAAATTAATGATAGAAATTAATTTTAAATTTGAACTTAATTTATTTCTTGGTATTTAAAGAGAAAATCGTATTTAAGTTTAGTTTGATAAAATTCCAAACATGACACACCCTCTATTTGGAAAAATCTATGAAAGAAATTAAATTTTTAAGCGATAACTTTTGAGAAAAAAACATTCCGTAATTTAATTATTATTGACGAATTCCTTATACACAGTTTTCTTCAAAATCTAAGCAAGTTTTTCTTATTAATTACACATCAACTTTAAAATGATTAATGAGATATAATAATAAAAACACAAAATTAGTTCTATGATTTTGTTAGTTATTAAAAACCAAAAGCAAAATTTACTTTAAAAATTACTGTTCGAATCATAAACATCTTTAAGAAAGTTATATTTGCTTCAAAAAATTAACAACAACAAAAATAATTGAAATTTCTTTGTCACAGTATAATTGATATTGAAACCAGTAAAAATAATACAGTTGTTCTAGTCTGACTTTCTCTTACCCTACACCACATTTTTGGTTTGTAAACGGTAATTTTCTTGTTTTACTGCAGTGTGCAATAGATCATTACGATATTAACTTTTATGTGAAATTTATGCCTTTTAAGATGATGTTTTTCTGGAGAGTTATGCTGGAGTTAGAAAAAATTATGGTCCGACCCTCGTATAATTTCACACATCGGTTTTTATTTATCTTAATTTGACCAAATATTATAATAAAACCAGTATATGTGAGATTTATGTCTTTAAAAGTGATATTTGGAAGAGGGTTTTTATGGGACCTATGAGAGATAATGGACTGATCCTCGTACAGTTTGGCAAATTTTTTGAAATATGACAGGACTTAGTTTTGCAAAGTTAAAATTAAAATTATTTTATATTTAAGAATTTAATGGGCAAAAATCCCCATTCCGAGGCGATTTTTGTATGAGGCCTATATGAAATAATAGACCAATCATAACCGATTACAATAAACATCGAACTAAGGTCAAAAAATGCTACGTGTCAAATTTCATCAACTGAAATCAGTGAAATCAGATTTTAGTGTATTTCATAAAAAAGAAACAATTGAACACTAACAAAGATAAATAAAGTGGTTAAGTTTCTAACAATACTGTATGGGTTTTCCATACCACTATTTGGAATGCTTTATATCTCTCAAATTCCATTTGTTGTGAAAAACATAGCAGTAAGGTGTGGCCGAATTAAAACAAAATTTGGGCTCTTGCTTTTCACAAAATCGATCAATGTAACAATAAATATTATTGTTATTAAAATATTGTTTATGATTATTTTCTCACTCTTATTCGATAGTTTACAAACAATTTTATCATTTATCTAAAAGTTCCTATTTAAAATATAAATAAACAATAAAACCAGTAGCAAAAAGTAGGAATACACAGTGTTGTTATCGTTTTGACAGGAAAATACATTCTCTCCTAAGGATGCAATAAATGAAAAAAATATATATATGAACGAGAATAGAAAAACAGAATAACAGTAACACACAGACACATGTATCTACATATACAATTTTAAAACTCCAACAGGCTTTTATAATAAAATACTCATGTCAATGTATGTGTATGTATTTGTGTAACTGCTGGGGGAAAACAAACAGATTATAATGGCCAAGAGAGAATACAACAACAACATATAGTTTTTGAAAAGAATAGAAAAAAATATATAGAAAACAATATTAAAGGCTTAAAGCATAAAAATAAAACAGCCCGAATGAACTACAAAGCTAAAATAGGATTGCCAGGACTAAAATTTAATTTACTCTGAACTAGAGAGAGAGAGACTTAAAATGCAATATTGAAAAAAATGCTTGAAAAAATGTGGAAAAAATGCTTTCTTTAAGGGGAAAAGGAATGTTATTACGAACAAAGCGAAAATAAGCGATAAAAAACAATTTTATTCAAGCAAAAATAAGCACTGAAGAGAGTCAAATAATATGACTGAGATCTTTTAAGGCATTTCATCTATATGTTAAATACCCAATCGAATCAATTCTACTGATTTCGAAGTTTTCAGAAAAACATATATCCTGACTTCATTTTATATGTTCCTTGACTGAAATCTTAGAAAACTCTATATTTGGCTGCACGAAAGAAATTTCAAATGAAATAAGTCCCAACCGAAAACATGAAATATTTTCCCATTTCCCATACAAATTTGGCTTTATTACATTATGATTTTAGATCCAACAGATTGAAATTTATTTCATAATGATATTCGTATTCAAAATATCTCAATGAAACTTAGCATACATTATTATTTTGATCCAACATCAAAGCCTATTGAAATTGGTTATGAACGGACCCTTAAGTACAAAATGTTTTTTGGCCCATAAAATTCCCATATATAAAACGCCTTTATTATGTTTTAAAACAATGAACCAAATGTTATGAGTATCGATCCATTTTTCTCTTTCAAGTCCGAATATCACATTCAAATGCATTAATCTCATATATACGTTGGTATTGTACTCACATTTGGTTAGAATGAGATAAATATGAACAGGAATCGATACGAAAATTAGCAGAAATTAGAAAATAAATTATACGAGTGTCGTATTTTTCTTAGATACTGTAATGGGGCTTGACCGATTATAACATTAATTATTTTTTATACTCTTCACGACAATAAATGGTGACAGGGGTATATAGCCCTTGTCATTCCTTGAGTAACGCTAGGAAGAAATCATATCAGGTCCTATAATGATTATATATTCTTGCATCAAATGAAAAACAGAGTCGATTTACTTTTTTCAGTCTGTCTGTTTGTCCGTATGTCCGTTGTTTTCACGCTCACATCCACATAGAGAGCCCAATGAAATATGGTCTTAGTATTCACAATATTCCTGAGAAGTTTTCTGTTTAACACCACCAAACTCGGTTCAGTATATTAAAAGATATAGATATTTTTAACTTTTAATCATTCGAATAATAGTGAACAAAATCATTTTGGCAGCCTTCGAATTGTGGACCATTATATTTGTTTCACATTTCCAGGAGTCTTCGTAAAACTTTCACAGTACAGAGCGGAAAATTCGTATAATTCTCTTTTGAAGGAAATGCATTTTGATTTCAATGACGAACAGTTGTCCAAAAATACTTTTTTTATGTATTACTGTATGGCTGAATTTTTCAAGGAATTAAATTAAATGTCATATAAAGTTGAAACAAACTTTTTTATGGTTGGATCACTCTTTAGTTAAGATAACTGCTGCTTAACCCTCTCCAAAGAGTGACAACATTTAAAAATTTTTAAATTAAGTAAAAAGCACAACTAAATTAAGATCTAAAATTGCACACGATCTCTGAGAGCAAAAATACACACAGAAGATAAACAGTTATCGTAAACACTTTTTAATAATAATTATAATTATTTTTATTATTATTAAGTTGGCAACCCCAATAGAACTAAATAAGACTCCTTAAGGAAGTAAAATAATAAATGAATTGTACTGTAACTGTATTAGTAATGGACCAATGTACACACAAGTAAATAAACAAACTGTTACTATAACAATAAACAGTTAAAACGGAAGTTTATGCAAAAGTGGCGACAGCACGTTTTTCATTTCTAGTTTTATTCTCTAACGCATACAAAAACATAAATGTTTAACTATACAATTTTGTATTTGTATGTGTGATTGTATAAGTATAAGTATAAGAAAAGCAAAATAATATTTTTATGATTCGGGCGAAGAAAAATTGCAAAATATAGAATTTAATAAACTTGCAATGGAAAAGAAAATAAATAGAAGAAGGATTTTCACTGCATAATATAAATATGATAACTTGACTTGATTTAGATTTAAGAAAACTCTTCTATTAATAATAATTTCAACTTATGAAACGTTAAGGATAAAATATTTCATTATTAAGTTTGATTAAGATACATAAAATATAGTTTTAGCGCTACTAAAGATAAACTGGCTTTACTAAGTATACACTGGTGCGTATTCATATAATGGCACATAAGTTGTTTTTAAGAGAATTAGAGCAAAATAAATAATAAAATATTAGTGGTCAAATAATATTTTGATTAAATCAATTAAGACTTTATTTAAAATATTGTCAATTAAAAAGTTTATTTGTATTTAATTTTTTTAATGGTATTTAATAATTTTTAATGGCATAAACGCACCAAAGTTGATCAATCGCATTAGCAATATTGTGTGGATTATATTTTGTTGTGAATTATCTCTAAAATACGTTCTGGCTTTGATTCCATTAAGTAAGACTGTAATCCTTTTTCACCCAAACTTGCTTAATTTTACGTTTTAGCTCTGTTATAGTCATTATGCTTATGTTTGTCATTATAACCTTTACCGGCAATGTATCCCGACAAGTGCTCCATTGGGATTTAGTCCGGATTGTAAACCGTCAGTCCCACATAAGGTACGCTAAACACTGAAATCAAAGCTTTTAATTCCAAGATTTATATAATATTTTTTCATCAAGTTACCTTTGCAAAACTTGTCAATTATTATGTTCAAAATCAAAAAAATTATTAATCTGATTTAAATGATTGACCAGGAAAAAGCTGTTCGTTGATAGAAAACCTGATTCAGGTAGAGGAATGGTCCACGTGATCTTTCTAAAGCTAAAAAAATAAAAAGCCGTTTCAAAAGAATTCCCAACACGTTCGGTAGAAAACAGCCCGGTGAGCTCAGTGCTCGAACTCTTTGACATGAAAAGTTAGTGTAGGTTTAAAAATAGAAAAGCCTCTAAAAGTTCCTGAAAGGAACAGATTAGAACACGGACATTGAGGTCAAGAATCAGAACACGTACATTGAGAAAGTTCCTGGTTGGTTTCAGTTGTGGCCGAAGAAGTCAATCCAATGACAAAGTTTAAACCAAAGAATGTTTACAGAAAAGGCTGTTTTCCATTCATAAGACTTTATAATGTGATCACTTATTTTTTTGCACGGCTTGATAACCTGTCCTATGATAAACAAACCCTTTAATGATAAGAGAACAGTAATGTGGTATTTGTACAAAGAGAGGCAAATCATTGAAAATGCTCAGAGATAAGTTCAGTAGAGAGATATTGACCTGTTGTTTAAAGAGATTTGAAGAGCACAGAAAAGGTGTTAAAAAATTTGGTAGATTTAAAATCGAGATGAACTACCTGTTCGAGCAAGGTGACCGAAAGCACTATGAAAAGCTTTAAAATTTCATCATTAGTGATTAAGACTATAAAAATTTTTTTTTTTTTGTAATTTTTGTAATAATAATGTATGTTGAACATTTTCGATCTCACACTATATATGAATTTTATTTTAAATTCGTTCAAATTTTTCCTTATTGTCCACCGTTTATTGTTAAGTGAATATGGACCATAAGTATTTTGTTTATTTTATAGTTTTTCCTCCAAACCCTAAAGAAAATTTCATTATTATTGTGTGGAGAGCAGTAGATGGAAAAGTGTCAAAGTTTTAAAATTATTTTCCATTCTTTTTTATGTATCTGCCATTTGATAGTTGTTTATTTTTCTTTTAGTTTCTTTTTGTTATTTTTTCCGGTTTTTATGCTCGAAAAAAAAAGAAATTGCTATTTGACACTTTACAATGGTTTATGATGTATCAAGTTCAAACCAAATTGTATTTGTAAGTAGACTTCCGCAATAAACTCAATGACTTCAGTTGTAGAAAGCAATTGTCAGATGATTTTTTCTAAGGAAAAAAATTATATATTTTGTAAGTTTTCGTATGATTTCAAGGAAGCATATATCCGTTGGAAATATTAATATTAACTTTTCTAAAATTCTTTCTAATTTGAAAAAAGAAAATCTAAAATTCAATTGTTTAGCTTAACTTTGCTTTAAGTAATTTTAAACAGAAATTGAAAATAGTTAATAAAAATATATTTTTGAAGAACTACTTTAAGTTTTCTACAATTTTAACTTAAAATTTTCTTCCTAATTGTGACTTCTTCTTTTGCTATTTTCTTTTCTTAACATTTTTCAGAATCATTTATCATTTACCATTAAAAGCACAACAATTTCATTCACTTTGAAGAAATAATTCAATTCAGTGTTACGACAAGAAGACCATTAACCCAATAGATACATATTTGTTGATATATTTTGAAAATAAACAAGCCACTTGATACTTGTTTAGATTTACGAAAACATTTCATCCTTCAGCTCAACAATATATCAACCAACTGCATTGGAGTTCATTAATCATTGTGCAGGATGAAAAGTGAAATGAGATTTTTATTTTATTAATTGTTTGTAACTTAAGTATTATTTTTTAAGGTTGAATAATTTTTCAAATTGAAATTAAAATTAAATTTTAAAATTTAAAATAATTTTCTAAATCAGAGTTTTTGTAACAATAAAAACGAATTATATAGAAATCTATTAAGTATATGATTTCATGTATCAAATTAGAAAAAGAGTCGACGTAGCTGAAGACAATATGGCTGAAAACAGGTTAATATCTGAAGCTGACTAAAATTCTGAGGAGTTCTTTTCCCAAATTTTCAATGACAACTAATTGAATTTTATTTGAATTAATTTACAAAATCCAAATACATCAAAATAGAAACAACAAAAAGTTATAGTATAAAAAATGCCAAATTTTAAATTTTTATAATAAAGAAAAAATAGATTGTGCTGAGGTCGGGATTATGGTTTCAAGGTTATAAAAAAGTTCACATTTTATTAAAATATTTTGTGTTATGTTTTTTAATATACTTATACTTGGTTAGTGCTCTCATTTAAGACCCCTTTCCGGTCCATATGTGGTTAGAGCTTTTATATATGGGCTCTTTCAGGTATTAGGTTTTTTTATTTATAAATTTATTTGGTACAATTAATTTTTTACTGTCTTTAATATAAATTTGATAAATATCGTATTATTTAATGCCCTTCTGGGAATAGATTTTCAAACCTAAATAAAACCTATTTTTTATTTTTGATGGAAATAAGTGAAGTCACTTTTCGGCAAAAAAAGAAAAGAACAATTCGTATTTTTTAATTTATTATTTTTGAACTGAATGAAGATATTTGGCATCTATTTTCATTGGAATTTTTTTAATTGATCCATATTTAAAAACGTTTTAAAAATAAAACTCTATTCCGTAAGAGTTTTAACCGAATGTGGTCCTATAAGAATGACGAACATAGCAAATCCTGTCCGAATTCAATGAAATGATTCCCTTTTTATACACGAATGATAAAGTTAACATTCAAGATTTTTTGAACGTTGAAAACTCAAATACAAAGAACTCGAAAACTCAATGTAGGCACATTTTTTAAAGGCCTACTTTGGGTCTATAAGATAATAATCAATGACAAAATTAGCACGCGTTAAAAAAATTAAAGTCCCAAGTACCCCAATTAAATACCTACAAGTCCACTCATATAGTTCAAGGTTATAACGCCACTCTGCAATCCATCTAGCTGACCAAAAGTTTCAGATTTACTTCATAATTTGAACATTCATTTTCAAAGAAGCCAAAAACACTTTAATGTGCTAAAAGACCCTTTTTAATTCTTCAAAATTAAATTTGTAAAATCCTGATGGAAAAAATCATATTAAGTTAATCAAAATTTAAAAGTTTAAAGAAATTAATTTTGAAATTTTTCACGACTTTTGGATCTTAAATTTCTAAATTCAGATTCTATTTTGAATTCTTAATGGAGTAATATAGGAATGAAATTCCTGCAAATTCTATAGACTAAATATGATTCGGCAGTCTAAAGAGTTCCCAACTAGTCTTATTAACTTCGACTTATTTTAGACAGTAACAACTTGCTTATTTGAAGATTTCTACATGATACGCAATAAGGACACTTGCGCCAACTTATTGTCGAATGGTGTAAGGTATATTATTTCATCACTTTACTACCTATTTAGTGGTCTTAGGAGACAATTGCAACAAAGTCATCATACGATATTCCTGGTGTCAATAAAAAGTATCGTGTTTTTACCAAAAGCTTTACTTTCATTTAGATGCTGCTTTTATTTAATAAATTTGTAGGCGTATACGTAATGTGGAATTTTATAGAATAATTTTAAAACTCATTCGCCAATATTATTTACATAAAAAATATATGTATTTGCAATATGATAATGCAAAAATGAAAACATTTCATTTCAAATAAAAAATTTATGTTTTTCATGATAAAGTTCCTTTAATATGCTAGACAAATTTAAAATTCTTCAAGTCATTCAAACTGACTCAACCTATATCGCTTAGATTCTTTTCTTGTCAAAAAAGTTTAAAATTACTTTTCTTTTTTTTTTTTTCTTTGTTGTCAGTGAAAAGAAAATTTCAAACTTAAATTATTTTCCATCGTTAGATTTCTAAAAAAGAATTTCATTTCAGTCTTAATAAACCTACAAAAATGTTATAAATGTAGTTTCTACCTTAAAAGGAAACATATGTTAGTAAAAATTATATAACTACTACACACACACACACTCACACACATACATTTATATTAAAATAAATGATATACCGTTATATGGCTACGTACACATATATCAGTATATAGAAACATTTATATGTTTGTAAATATAAATGAGAATATATGACTGAATGAATGAATGAACGAACGAACAACAAACGAACATATGAACAAATGAACGCAAATAGAGGACATTTGATATCATGAGACATTTCATTTTTACACTTCATTACAGGTTATGATGAAACATAAATTCCCATAAGAAAACCCATCAAGTCTATGGAAACGAGAAAACGACAACGTTGGCAAACATTATAATGACGATGATGATGGAGAAAAATAAAACGATAAATAAAAGTTTTTTTTTCACAAGGTAAACAAAAAAAAAATAGAAAAAATCGGGAGGAAAGAAAGAGAGACCGAATAAAAAACGTAACTAAAAATTTTAAGTATGAGTAGTGGAATCTAACAAATATCCTCATCAAAAT
The DNA here is from genome assembly GCA_004302925.2 of Cochliomyia hominivorax. Classification (NCBI taxonomy): domain Eukaryota; kingdom Metazoa; phylum Arthropoda; class Insecta; order Diptera; family Calliphoridae; genus Cochliomyia; species Cochliomyia hominivorax. The sequence continues at coordinate 82,022,554 of PYHX02000467.1, forward strand.
TATTTACACTTAACGTAACATCTACAGAATGTATGTGTGTAAGTGTGGCGTAATACTGATGAGAAATTGTTTTTAATTTACCAAGATCATACCTGAACACCTACTTTAGAAATTTTATACTTATGATAATTTATCTATCTATACAAATGTGTGTAAGTGTGTGTATGCATAAGTGCGTGTAAATGTTTGTTATAGAAAATGTAAAGAAATGAGCAGAACAAAATATGTTGTAGGTTTTTTATATTAATAAATGGCTAATTTTAAATATGGTATGATGAAAGAGAGACAGAAAGAGAGAAAGAAAAGATTTTTTACTTAAAACTTTGATTTATTAAAGAATTCTGTGGAGAAAGTTGTTTTCTTAGAAAACATATTTTATGTTGAGGAATTATGGAGCGGTTCAGAAGTTAATGAAAGTAAATGGATGGAAAATGATTTGAGAATTTAAAACTGAATATAAAGAGCTTTAAAGATATTTGAAGTTAAATGTATATTTGGGATTTGACCGTAAATAGAATAAATTAAGAATCAAAATAAATGTTTAAGTTATAAATCTTTTAATGGGCAAATTTATGTAACAAATAATACTGAAAAGTTTAACTAAAGATTTTTAAATAAGAAAATTGTCTACAACTATTTGAGATTCCCACCTTTTTCTCAGTCTGCTTAGTGGTGGCATTTCCTGATCTTCTGTGATGTTGTTTTTTATTCTAGGGGCTGAATGAGTTTTTTGGAGAGTGTGGAAACATTAATTTTAGAATTTGAAAATCCAGGTTGGAGAATTTTTTGTCATTTTATCTTCTACTAAGAATTGAACCCGTAATGTTCGGATTGAAGGTGAGATCTTTAGACCACTATAATACTTACGAACTTTCCGAAATTAATGTCATGTAAATTTCTTTTGAAGCAGTTTTTTAATAACCATCGACCAAAAAACTTCATTATTCTTGTCGAAGACCGATCGTACAGAAAATCTAAAATTTATGGGATCTACCAATTTACCAAAATTCATTAAATTTGGAAGTTATTTCATTTTACTTAGGCATTACTTTATTGATGGAAAATCATGACCCATGTCTAGTGAAATTTTCTCATCCTTTTCCATTTACTTTCTTTAAAAACTGAATTTCACACGATTGTCTGAATTATTTAATTTTTTATTTGGGGAGTAATTTTGTGCCAATTTCGGAACGGTCATAAATATATGATTAAGTGTTTATATAATGAAAAATTATGATCCGGTGTTTAGTTTAATTTTTTGAACCTTTTCCATTGATTTCTCAATTCTCCTGTGAATTCGATCTCACCACATAATGCCGTATACTTTTGAAGATAATTCAAGCTCTTCATGTGTTTGAAAATATTCTTTGTATGTTAATGTTTCCCATTGCTCATACACAGACTTTTATCGGATAACGTCTGTTATCTCATTGTATTCTGTATCGAAAGCTACAATCCATAATTTCCAGAAGCTGTTGTTTTCGAATGAAAGATTCTAATTTTTATAGTGATTTAAAATATGTATGCCAACATTCTGGTGGCCAATGATGATATGTTCTCACTTTATATAACACATTTATTATTGACACAAGCCATTTGAAATAGTTATAAATTACGTTGTATAAATTGGAATTGAGTACTAAAATCCTAAAGATATAGATCGCAGTATTCTTAATTCATTTTCTTATAAAACCAAATTTAATTCAAAACTGTTTACTTCCTTTAGGAATGAATTTTCATTTCATTTGATAAGATCAAACTTTTAAAAAACTTTTTAGTTTTTTTTTTAGTTTTTACTACTTATTTTAAGTTTAAATTCCTCTTAAGTTGATTTTTAATTGGTTTTATTTTTTGTGAACATAAGTATGAATTTTGTGTTCGGCTTTGACGAATTTTAAATACACTTTAAAAAACGAACTTAATATAAAAATGTATTTCTGTTTTATTATTTGGAAAATTATCAGATGGATTAATGGGACCTTAAAATAATATATTTTGTATCACAATTAAAAATAAACTTTATATACCAATATTGACACCTTATGTCATGGTGTAGGGTCTTGCTAGAGATAATTGTTTCATCGTAACATCTTCTTTATAAAACTTTTTTGCTCAAATACAACGGGTTAAAAAAGTTAAATAACTACGTGCACATTTAATTTGCGATTTTTAAAAGGAATAAAAAAAATATTCAGTTTTTTCTTTCATAGAAGAAAAAAACTGAGTCTTTAGTCTGTTTAATGAGTTAAGTTTTTATATTTTATCGCAATTGCCATGAAGCAATAAGATGGGAAATATGGACAAAAAAAGGATATTAAGATTTAAAAATATCACCAAAATAACTAGTTTTATTTTGTATAATTTAAAAAATGCTTTTATTAATGCCAGTTTCATAACTTCAATATCAATAGTAAATACATTAAAAATAAAGCGAAGAAAGGCGCGGCTTATGTTATAAAATAATTTATCATCGGATTAAGTTTTGCTAAAGCGAACACACAGTAAAAACATGAAGCAAAATCAACATTGAACATTGTTGATTTGAGATTGTATAAATTTTTTTCATTTAGATTCAAATGATTTAAATTATTTTATGTTTGTGGTTGAAAAATATTGTGCACATGAATATCTTTCAATATATATTTAAAATTACTTTTAAGTAGTGAAATTTCAAGAAGTAAAATTTTTAAGAATATTCTCAAGAACTTTATATGACTGTTAAAACAATGTTAAATTAACATTTTTTATCTATGAAGCAAAATCATTATTAAAAAAATTTAATTATTTCATTTTAATTAATTTTACATTTACATTAAGCCTCATTTAAAAAAACTATTATTTAATATTTCTTACATTTATTTTATAATTTCAGAAACATGACTTCCAAAAAAATATTTCTAAGTTTCACAATATGAGTCAATACTAGAAATATTTTAAACTCCAATTATATAAAAATCTAATAAAAAATATTAATTTTATATCAGAAAGCAATGTATTGGTAAAAATCAGATGAAATAAAGTATCGTGATAATATGTGTGACAATTGTGCTATATAAGTATGGCGTGATATTCTAAAAATTGTCTAAAGTTCCTCTAAGTTTCCATATATGACTCATTATTCATTTTATATTTAGTAAAAGTAAACATGTCGTTTAACAATAACGCAATTTTACGATGATTGGCCCGTTATTAGTGTTGGTTACACTGGTTCAAATCGTTTTTAAATTTCTTATTTGTTAACATGCCAGTATTTCACAATGAAGTAATATTTAGCTCTTTTGGGAAAATAGCAGCAGTCTTTGTCATTCCGTGTGTAACATTTAGAAGGAATCATGTCAGAAACCTAAATCAAATTTGGAGTCTATTTAGCTATGCCCGTCTTGGCACTTTTACATCCACAATTATTGACAGAGCTTAATGAAATTTGGCCTAAGTAGTCACTATACTTCTGAAAAATTTCATATTTAAACCCAGCAAAATTGGTTCAATTTGTTAAAAGGCATTGAGTGAAATCTGATGCAACCTCTAAGTTCAAGCGAAGAATTCCGTAAATTGTTTATGATAAGTCGTTAAATTGGGAGTGAAATTTTCCCTTAATTTTGCCTTATTAAGTCATGTAAACTTTACAACTTTTCTAAAAATATCAAATCTGTTCAGTTGAAAGAAAGTTATAGTCAAAAATATAACTAATTTTATTTTCCCATTTAAGTGCTTTTTCCGCTTTTCATCAAATTTCGTCTTTTAAAATCTCAACGTTGTTAATGTCCGATGGCGTTTACTATTTAAAATTCGCAATGTCGTTGTAATTACCAGAAAGTGAATCTGAAATATAAAACTTCAAATTAAAGCAAATTCGCAAATATAAGGTACATCCACTTCATGATATACCATAAGAACCCTTGTACGCATACGATGTACATCGATTAAGTGATAGAACGCATTATATTTCATCATATCAGTATTGGTGATCATAGCAGGCGATTGCTTGCAGTCATTTCCACTATCTCTCTTAGATAAACCTGGTAGCAATCAATTGTATCATGGAGATACAGCTTTATGTCATCCGTCTTCGATTTGGTCTACGACTACCAAGAAAAAACTTTAGAGTCATGTTTCTTTTCAGTAAAATTCTCCATTTGAAAAAAATGTAATTCTTTCATATAAAATTCTGCATTCATAAAAAATGGAAGCAGTTTTCCATCTTATTATTCAGTGAGAAAAAATTGCTTGCATATAATTTCTCTTTACCTTTTGAAGATCGTAACTTCAATTACGGAAAATATAAATTAAAATAAGATAAAACGGTAGATAGACCTGAAATATGGAAGCTATAAAAGCTGCAGTTTTTTCTTAATTGAAACTTATTTGATAAAAAGGAAATTTATGATGAATTTTTTTAAAAAATAAATTTAATTAAAAGAAGTCAAAATTTTATAGTCGGTTAGGCCCGACTTTCTTTCTGGGAGGTTATATCGGAGATAGAAATGATGCATCGACCCTCGAATAATTTAAAAAAATCAATTATCTTAATTTGACCATTTGTTATTTCAATATAAATGTATATGTCAGATTTATGCCCATAAAATGTGATAATTGAAAGGGAACTTGTATGGGACCTATAAGAAGAAATGGACCGAACCTCACATAATTTGACACACATCGATTTGTATGGAAGCTATCTAAAATATTCCACCGAATATGGCCAATTTCAATAATCTTTGTCCTCAAACCAAAAAAATTACATGGATAGACAGTCGTACGGACGAACATCTTCAAAGCGACTAGGAAAGTGATTCTGAGTATAACGGTATACTTCAAAATTCCCACATTACATTATAATAAACCA
>PYHX02000467.1:82027499-82060411 GCA_004302925.2 Cochliomyia hominivorax
TCCATGTATTAATGTGTTCATATAATTGTTGTTAAATTTTGATATAAATGTTGAAATATTTCTCCTTTGTTTTCGAGTATTCAGGTGAATGTGTTTAAGAGCAAATATGAATTAAGAAGATTTCCTAAAATATAATTTTAGAAGTTTTACTACTTCCGTAGAAATTTAGGATTATAAAATAATTTATAAATTAAATGTAGTAAACTTATTTGAAATTTAAAATTTCCTGAAAAACTATATATTTATATTTTTATAATTTTTCATTTATAATGAAAAGATAATTTTTTAACAATTAAATAAATTTGAACTTAAATTAGTTATTAATACTTTCCCAGTAAATTGGTTATTTATTAATAGAATTATAATTCATTGAACATGAAATTAAGCTGTATAAGAAATACTTTACAATTAAATAACATCGTGTAACAGAAATGTTTAAATAGGGAAATACCAATGTGGAGAAGACATTTAACCCTGATTTCTCTGATAAGAAACTGCAATTAAACAGCAATAATACTTTGATACGGCAGTACCAAATACTTACAATACGTGTAAAAAATGCTGCATGAAAAGATAAGGAAGCTTTCTAGAGTGTGTTGCAATGACTGCAGGGGAAGCAGCTAACATACACAAAAACTTGAAGTAAAATCAAAGTTGAACATAGTTGATTACATACATATTAAATTTTATACCCTACACCACCGTAGGTGTTTAAGGTATAATGTGTTTGAGCTGATGTTTGTTACATGCATAAAATGTCTGTTACATCCATCTTTAAGTATACCGTTCGACTCAGAATTATTGAAATTAATTCTGCTTGACTAACTACAACATTCTTACATGTTTTCATTCAGTTTTATATGAAGCGTTTTTAGCTTGGCGGAGAAATATGAAAAATAGAATCTTTCGATATTTAAATTTCAAGGAAGAAAAGTCCAAAAACTCTGAATTTATTCTGAAATTAATATTTTTATCTATGAAGGTTAATTTAACATTTCAGCAGTTATGATTTTGCTTCATAGATAAAATAATGTTAAATCAATATTCCTCAAACTTAAAAATGATTAATAATAGAATGAATGATTTTTAGTTAGAGTCAAAACAACTTTTTTTTGAACGACGATTTTGTTTCAAGATTTTCTTTGTTCAGAAATAAAGCTATCACTGATTACAGTGGAGCACTACTAACTAATTTTTAAGCTGAATTGTGATCAGAAATTATGCAACTATTTAAAACGATATTGATAATCTCTGCTCTGCGATATGTCACAATATGATGCAACTCTCCCAATATAAATGAGACAAAAGGAATTTGAAGAAACAACAATGCAGGTGGAGTTGGAAAACCAGCAGAAGCCATAGCTGGACATTCGAGCCCCTCATCTGTCTGGGAGGGACAGAAGTGACGTGAATGATTTAAACAACTGGGGAGGAATTAATATGTTTAACAAAAATATACAAATACATACATAGAAGACTTCAAAGCATTTGCGATGAAAAGGCACGTTTCCGGTTGATCAAGATCACACAGTTGACATTGCAATAAAAATATGTCTTAAATGAGATACATATCTGTACTTAATGTTGGTAGATTTCAAGAAAGTCTTTGACGCCACCTGTCGTACTGTCAATGGAAAGCATTGAGAAGAAGGTGTATCTCAGAAGATATTACGAATCTTAAGAGCTTTGTATGAGGTCGCAGTAATTCTCAGTACTTGACAATATAAGTGACAGTAAACTATTTCAAAAAAATTTTGGAAGAAATCAAGGTACATCATATTCATCATGAGCCAAGTCTATTCAAGAGAATGGAGCCTACTAAAGAATTTGAGTTTCGAGGATGACATTTGCCCATCTCATCTTTATTTTCGTAGGGATAATTCAGATAATAAATACATTATTTATTTATACTGTATTTTAAGAAACAATTTTCATTTCTGTGAAATTTATTAGCTGGGAGCCCAGAAACATTGGATTGATCACCAATTTCTATTGGTTTCGTCCTTGGTCCAGCACGGCTTTTGAGTGTTTAGATCACAAACATATACAGTCAGCAAAACAAACAAAGGACTTAGCAAATGATTCTGAGTCGTATCAGTTTATATTAAATTGTTCGTGTGTATAAATGAATAATAAATTTCGAATTTTATAAAACCTAAAAAAGCATTTCCAACATTTAACCCCTGCAAAATTATTGTATTTTTTTAATTTTACTATGAAAAAAAACATATTTTATAAATAATATTATTATATTGTGATTAAATTTAAAAACCAATTAATTGGGTTTTAAGCGTTAATAGGAAAAATGGAATAAATAAACAAGATTATGCTTAAGGTGTTATAAAATATAATTTTATTATTGATAATTTAAATTTTTGGAATTAATAATTTAATCATAAAAATAAATAAACAAATTAATTTATAGTCAGCGCTATACGCATATGTTATACACTACAACAAGAACAACTACTTTATCAATTCATAATTAATGTTGATGAATGTTAAGTTCATAGAAAAACCATGTTGATTTAACATTAAATATTGGCTATAACACATTTCGGTAGGATCAGGGGACATGTACCTCCCTAAACATAAAATATTGTTTGGCAAAAATCTAAAGCGAAACTGTTTACTGTACAAAATATAGGATCTGAAGTAGATTTATATATTATTGAATATCTAAAAAACAATTAAAATGAGAGTATTAAGACTCCATCTCAATTACTCCCCAAGGAACTGTTTTCCTGCACTAAGTTCGGAATGGATATGATCAGAATTTGGATGCAAATATTAACATTTTATAAGTGGTTTGGTGGATTTACGTCTGTTGGTACAAATACCACATTATTGTTCATGTACTACTTAAGGATTTCTGTGTTGGCCTCTAAATTTTAGTAGTGTTCTTGTAAGGAACGTTTTTAAGCTTTGTATTTTAGATCAGCATTAGCTTTAACTCTTCGTACCAAATAATTCCAACACTGAGCTATCCGGGCTGCTTTCCTAGTGGATGTGTTGGTAGTTCGTTCAAAAATGCTTTCTACTTATTTTCGACTTTAAAAACATCATGTGGACCACACTTTCAGTGGAACTCCACAGATACAGAAAAATTTTGAACTGTTTTCATTCCGCTAAAATTAATTTTTTTTAAGTTTAGGGCGAAATAATATCATCAATAATAACAATTTTTATGTATGAAGCAAAATTATTACTGCATAAATGTTAAATTAACCTTCATAGATAAGAAATGTTAATTCAACATTGTTTCACAGTAAATTTTTTTAAGATTTCAAAAATCATTATTTTTTAAATGCATCCTTTTTGTGTTAAAAGACTTTATCCGTTCAACGACTGACACCTATTTCCTGAAGGACATTTAATATTTCAATTTAAACATACTGTACTTCTATAATTAAATATGCATACACAAATTTATATATTGTTTTTTTTTCAAATTACTTACATCTCAATTTAATTCATTTATAATTTAATTGATTGTTTTTTTTATTATTTATATAATTTGTTGAAGTTGTTGTTATAATATAAAAAAACATATTTGTGTGATTTCTAAAACCACAAAATTAGATTTTCAAAATTGTTGTGAACATAAAAAAGCAGAAAAAATCTACAAGAGTTTGGAAAAAATAATAAAAATTTATAACTAAATTAAGTTCAATATATTAACACAATTTAATTATTGTTTTGAACTACATAAACATTTTTTATACCCTCCAACACCACAAGTGGTGAACTTTGTTACTCCATGTGTAGCGTTAAGAGGGAATCATATCAAACCAACTAATGTGTATATATAACTGCATCAAATCGATTTTGAGTATTTTTATAGTCCTAAGAAGTTTCCGATTTAAAACCATAAAAATCGGTTAGGTATATTAAAAGATATAGACCGATATCTGCGACTTTTAGTCTGAGTATTTGTTATAGTCCTGATTAAAACCATAAAAACGGTTAAGTGTATTAAAAGTCATAGACCGATATCTCATGATCTCATTATAACTCAACAAAAGAGAAGGAAATTTTGCCATAACATGTGTACTTCATTATTAAAATCGGTTCAGTAAAAAGTTATACCTTCAATATAGCTAATTTTATGGCTCATTAATTTTTTTTAAGTTATGTTTAGGATAAACTTTATTGTATACATCCGTGTGTTTATGCACGATACATAACGTTTTTAAAACACACGCATTTTTGGTGGAGGGTATTTAGATTCGGTATAGTCGAATATAGCATTTTTACTTGTTAAATACTCATACTTACATATGCACATTTAAAAGGTGGAAAATATTATTTATACAATTTTATAGAAATTATTATCTAAATATATTTATTTCAAAATACAAGTTTGGAAATTTTTACATATGTTTCATTATGTATAAAAATTTTGCATAAATATTCATATTTATTTTTATATTTATTAATGTATTCTTATATACATAATATGTAGTTATTTATGAATTTTTAGTATAATATTATTAAATATATTTAAATCATTTTTATATATTTGAATTTGCAATATTTATGATTTAATAGAAATTTGTTTAAAAACACTCTACATAACGTGTTAAAATTTCATAATTATTATTTAAAACCCTTGACAAATTTTAATATTAAAAGCGATTTTAAATGTATAAAATATAACGGAAATATATTTGTAAATAATTGCATTAAGATGAATTAAGTATGAATTGAAAAGTGTATTTTAAATAAATATTTTGAATAATTTTTAAATTCTTTTAGTCATAAAATATTTTAGATTTTATTCACTTTATATTTATGGAGCAAAATAAAAAATTGTTTTTTGCTTTGAAGAAATTTAAACAAAATTGGACCGTTTAATTTTTAATACTCTCCGTTTAATTTTGCCCCTCTGTGTGTAATGCTAAAAATTAATCATCTATGATGCCATAAATCATATACTTGCATCAAAATCAAATTAAAGTCTATTTGCCTATGAGAGTTTTAGCTCAACGGTGGGTTGATTCATTCTTCGTAGGTGTTCAACTAATACTTATAAGTTTATGGTATTTCAAATTGGATACCACAGTTTGCGGACTTGAGTCCGAAGAAACGGAAAATTTTTAACATGACACTTCATACATGAACTGGTGATGGTGAACTGACTTAAATTAAAGTGGAAAGATATATAAGCATAAAATGAAACATGGATATCATGTGATACATTAAAAGTTGCTTAAATTTGAACATCAAATTTTTGCAAGAGGTGCCAGAGAATGTATTAATTTTGCCACTCTATATGTTACGATAAATTTTAATCATTTATGACGCCATATATTATTTACTTGCATTAAATTCAAATTAAAGTCGATTTACTTATGAGAGTTTTAGCTCAAAGGTGGGTTGAATGCATCGTAAGTGCTCAACTAATAGTTATAAGTTAATGGAATTCCAATTTTTAACATGACGCTTCATGCGTGAATTGGAGATGGTGAACTGACTAAAACCAAAGTGGGAAGATATATTAACATCTACTCTAATGACACATGGATATCATGTGATATATTAAAAGTCGCTTAAGTTTTCAACAGCAAATTTTTAAGTTCATTTTGTTTTTATTTTAATAATAAAATTTTTTCATTAATCTGTTGAAGAAAAGTAATGAGTTCTCACTGGGAAATTATACTGCGTACCTCACAAGCAGTAAAAAAAAAATAAAATTTAATTGTGAAAGTGGATCTGTACGGGAGCTGTGGTAATTTATGGAGGAGTTTTATGAAATTTGGCGCTAGATTTGAATAGAAGAAAGATATGATCTTTTATAATATATTCCAAGATTTATCGAAATCCGGCAGAGAAGTCACAAGTCACAACGTTATTTGTGCAACTCGTAGCAATGTAGACAAATATCATTAAATTGATGCAGGAAGTAATTCTGAGATCATATCTCACATATAATTAAGATAAGAATTTTGACGAAATATCGAGCATCATTTAAATATAAAAAAAAATTTTCGGAATTGGGTTTCAATATGCTAAAACTCATAATATTTCAATTTTTCGCCCATCCATGGGGTTAGAGTTTTAAGCCTTTTTTTTTTCCTAAATTTAACTTATTTAAGGAGGAAAATGTTACTTTTGGTGGAAAATTGATTTTTGGTGAAAAGTTAGCATTTTTAGAGAAAAATCCTTTTCTTTTCCAGGAAATGGATAAAATAGAACTGAACTAGAATACTGAACTGGACTAAAATTTTAATCTATAATACTGCTGTTTTTTTGGAACAAATATCAACTCCAATTTAAGGTCAAAAATTACATTTGTTAAAAAAATTGTTTTTTGAAAACAAAATTCCAGTAAAAAATTGAATTTTTGATGAACAATTAAATTTTTGATAAAAAACTTATTTTTTAATGAGATATAAGCTTTTTGTTGAAAATTTACTTTATGATGAAAATTTTCTTTTTTAATTTTTGGAAAAAAAATGTTGGTGAAATTTGTATAATGAAAATTTAGCATTTTTTTACGAAAATGAAACATGGGGAACATGGTATTCAAACAACAAGGCTGGAAATTAACACGTAAGTTAACGCTACGGTACATGTTTCACATCAGTCTAAGTCGATTACAGTATACCTCCGATGGACTGGCCGCTTGAGGTCCGGAATTGTGGCTCATATAAAGTCTATTTAAATAAGCATAATGACTAAGCAAAGTTTGGGGGAAACTTTTAAACAAAATTAGCAGTGACAATGTTAGACCATAAAGTAACATGAGGTAATCCACCCATTATTGCTAAAGAGTTTAACGCTTAAGTGTGTTTATAGAAATTGCATTAAAATGGCAGTTAAACTCTAAAATTAAGTTAATAAATAGTTGTCAGCTATCAATATTTTAATGAAGTCTCAGTGGAGTTAACAAATATTTTTTTGCTTAGTTTTTTCTAATTTTATAAAATTTGTGTGTGTTTATAGGCATATGCGCCAGTGTATGGGAGTTACAGACAATAATAGCTTAACTATTTTAAAATGTTTAGTATATCTAAATCCCCCTTAATAACGGGTTTCAATTGAATTTAAACGAATTTTACTGAAATTTCATTGCAAATTAAAATATTTAATTCCAAAATAAATCCATTATGGATTTGTTCATTGTTTATATTTAATTACAAATAAATAAAATATTAATTAATAGAAAAATATGCATAATTAATTTCAAATCATTTGTTAAACAAATGAGATTATGTAAAACCATAAATACATACTAATTCAATACATATTTATTTCATATACATGAATTTTTCGTTTATTCATATTATGGATTATAAAAGTGTAAATAGAATTTTAATTGTGATTAATTGGAAATAATTTAAATAAAGAAAAAAATTAAAAATAAACGTTTGTAAATTAGTTCAATTAAAGATGCAAAATAAATAATAAATAAAAATTTTAAAATTTATAATCAATTTAATATTAAATATAATTATATTATTTCCAAATCTAAAGCAAAATTATATTTTTAATACCTACACCACTACAGGTGGTTGGGGTATAATACGTTTGTGCATAAGTTTGTAACGCACAGAAAAAATATTGCCACCACCACTTTAAAGTATACCGTTCGACTCAGAATCACTTTCTGAGTCGATTTAACGATGACCGTCCGTCTGTCCATGTAAATCTTGTGGGCAAATGCATTGATATTGGTGATGATCTAATAATATTTTAAAATTATGTGTCAAATTATACAAGAATCGGTCCATTATTTCTCATAGTTGCAATAAAAGTAACACTTTGAAGGACTTAAACCTCATACATACACAAGTATTGAATTGAGCAAATATCGATTTACGAAATTTTATGAGGGTCGATATATAATCTCATCTATTTTCCGAATTATCCCCCTATAAGAAGTCCTTTTAAAGCGCACAAATCATACATAGACATTAGTATGCTCATAGCACTCTTGAGCACAAATTAGAAAATATATTTATACGAGGGTCAATCATTAATTTCTGATAGCTACCATTAATAACCAACAATATGGTGTAGGTAATGAAATAGTCAGACTTGACCGACTACAACTTTTAATTGTTTAGTTTATGATTTTATTTTAAATTTGTTCGTGTTAAAATATTTAGTGTTTTGGTTTAATTTCAAATACATTTGACTTTAGTAACTAAAACTATTTTAGGAAAATTTGTAAACATAAAGTTTTTGCCAAAGAAATAAATATAGAAGTTTTCCGAAAAATAAAAATAAATGAGAAATTAAAGGCAAAGAAGTGAAAACAACTATAATCAAATGCAACCATAGATACGAAATAAAAAGAAACTTTTAAAGTGTAATAATTTTTAATGTGAATGTGCAAAAAAAAAGGATAACAAAATATTTAGTTGGGTGTAGTAGATTTTAATGCACCCTGTTTGGCAAAGTCATATGATACAAACACTGATAAGATATTTGTCAGAAACGAAAATGAAAAAATATCTAGAATTCCTACAGGTAGATTGAAAAAGTTTATTTACAGGTAAATTAACATTTAAAAATGTTAAATTAATACTACTCAATGTTACTTTAATATGGAAATAATTATTAAAAAACCTAATTAGACTTTTTGCTATATATACAACATGAACAATTAGAATAAAATCATGTCTAAAGTATTTTATTACATTTTTATTATACGAATTAAAGAAATGTTGATGGATATAACAGTTTACAAAATAACTTGTATCAATGTTAATTTTCTTAAAAGTAAGAAAATCAACTATTTTCAATGTTAATTTAAAATACGTTAGTTCTGCTTATTTATTCTCATAAATCTTTCTCTATAATGGACTTCAATATAAAATCTGTGCAAACTTAAAAAAATTCTTCAATTAAAGGAATTGTGGTCTAATATTAAGTATTTTGGAGTTTTAAATGGAGAAACAGTAATTTCTTAATGGTCAAGTTTCAGTTACATAAAATTGACTTAGATGTTGGCAATAAAAAATGAATTCGTAACTGACTAGAACTGAACTAGAACTGAACTAGAACTGAACTAGAACTGAACTGCAACTGAACTAGAACTGAATTAGAACTGAACTACAACTGAACTAGAACTGAACTAGAACTGAATTAGAACTGAACTAGAACTGAACTAGAACTGAACTAGAACTGAACTAGAACTGAATTAGAACTGAACTAGAACTGAACTACAACTGAACTAGAACTGAACTAAAACTGAACTAGAACTGAATTAGAACTGAACTAGAACTGAACTGCAACTGAACTAGAACTGAATTAGAACTGAACTACAACTGAACTAGAACTGAACTAGAACTGAATTAGAACTGAACTAGAACTGAACTAGAACTGAACTAGAACTGAATTAGAACTGAACTAGAACTGAACTAGAACTGAACTAGAACTGAACTAGAACTAAACTAGAACTAAACTAGAACTAAACTAGAACTAAACTAGAACTAAACTAGAACTTAACAAGAACTGAACTGGACTACATTTTGATCTTACAACTGCTATCTACGATTAATAACGATCATGAAAAAATTAGCTTACTGAAACGGGCTTTGCATCAGAATAACGAATCAGAAATTTTTAAGAAAACAAGGATTTTTTATCAAATCAATTAAGAATATTTTTCATACAGATTAAGTTGTCCATTAAACTGGCAGAAATTATAGAATTTTAATGAAAATAAAATCTAAATGATTCGATTTTTGATCTTAGTCAAGTAGGGTATTTAAATTCTATAAAACGTCCATTTTTTGTAAAACTTTAATTTTCAAAACTTTTCTAATTCTATCGTGAGTATAAATGTTCATGCATGCATGTAGAGAATGCAACTCTATTAATACAATAATACAACTAAAAAGTGTAAATAAAGAAAGACTTTAACCCATTAAACACAATATTAAATGATTGTAAACTCAACACATTTCCATGTAAATTTTAGGAAAAGATTTGTTAATATTTTATAAATATTAACAAGAAATCTCAAAGGAAACAAAACTTCTAAATGTACATATGTATTTAAAGCACTTCTACATATGTGTTAGAGTGTTAAGAAAAACCCTATAATTCAATGGCAAAAAATATTAAAAAAATATGAAAAAAAGGAATCTCTGCCAAAAGTAATTCTATTTTACAAAGTGTTAACAACGAATAGAATGTTTTTAATGTAAAGAAACTAATAGTAAGATAAAGTTTTTTTTGCAATGTGTGCGTTTGTAAGTGTGTGCATGTGTGTCTATTTTAAGACAATACATGTAAACGTATATATACATTTTATTAATAATAAAATTAAAACAATACAAAAGTACAACTTCTTTACATGCATCTTAAACACATCCATGTAAAACTAGAGAAAAAAAACATAATAAAATTAAATTTTTAATTTATATTTAGTATGAAGAGTGACATCGAAGAAGTCTAAACATACATATGTGTTAATAAAAACGAAACCAGTTAACTTACAGTTTTATTTTTATACCAGAAACCACCGAAAGTGGCGGGATTAATATGCGTTTGTACAAAAGTTTGTAACGAGCAGAAAATATGTTGCTACCAGCACTTTTTAGTATACCGTTCGACTCAGAATCGAATTAACGCTGTCAATTTGGCTGTCGGGCTGTCTTTGCAATCTTTGTGCAAATAATTCCTATAATCCACTGTTTCTCATGGGTTCCATACAATCCACCTTAAAAATATCTCACATATTATAAATGGACATAAGCCAAAATTGATGTACGAAATTTTACGTGGGTCGATTCATAATTTCCTCTAGCCCCTGTAAAACAACCTCCTGCAACCTCCCCCCTCCTCTGGAAAAAGTATAGTAAAATGTTGCATTTAAGATGAAAATTAGAAAATAAATTTTGACTTGGGTCGCTCATTATCTTTTGGTCGCTACAATTTATAATCAACAATGTATTTTTATAGTGTTTTATTTTGTGTTCTTCAATTCTCTTTTAAAAAGAGCCCAATATCTTTGCACTGGCCTCAGCACCGGGCAGTTTTGAGGATGTGCCAATTTTTGTATAAATGACACATAATTGTGCTAATATTACTCTCTTCCTTCCGCAACTTTATATTGCTTGCCATACCAAGAACGTTTTTATGTTGACTGTTTTTGGTTCCTGAACTTTATTCCCTCGAGCAACTGCAACATCAAATTATTGATCAGGAAGTTGCGACAAATTTGTCAGTACATAAGTTTCGTCTTCCATTATGAAGTAAAAATAAATTTTTAAGAAAACTTGACTTCAATTTTTTTGAACCACTAAAGTAAGGAACTTCTTGAAGTTTGTATGTTTTTAAATCACTTTTTTCTGGTCACTCATTTTAATCAGATTTTCAATATATTCATTTGTTAGAACATAATAATGTTTTACAAAGGTAACTTGATCGAAAAACATATCAAATAATACTTGGGTTAAAAGTTTCAATGAATAGCGTTGGTTATGAATTTTACGATCTCAGTCCCTAATACAACATACATACTTACATAAGTATATGTAACTACACATATGTAATACATATTATATACATTAAATAGAATAAGAGTAAAAAATACATCTTCAAGGATTTAAAATTATATTAAACAGAATATTAAAACAAAGAAACAACGAACAACTAAAACCCCAACAAAAACTACAACAAAAAAATTGCTAAGAATGTTATAAATTTGTTAATTTGCAGCTATAAAATTAACTTGTATCTGTATGTGTTTTACATGCATTTTATACAATTGTTTTATCTTGTTTTATACATCCCAAACATGTAGATGTATATGTACTTCTGTATTGATGTAGTTGTGTGTATGAGTGTGTCTGTGTGTGTATCTGTTTAAAACATTATTACATTTACATTTAGTGTTCTATTGTAATTTAGCATGTGTTAAGAAGAAAAAGTTAAAAAGTATATTATTTTAAAATGTTCATTAAGTTTATTAAGAAAATTATATCAAGGATACTAAAATTTTGTTGTACGAACAAATGTCTTTCAACACTTATACATTTGACATATAAATGAGAATATTATTGGTGTTAGGAAAAACTAAACTTCTATCATTCATAAAAATATTTACTTCATTCTGGTATGTGGTTCAGATGCGTCAATTTCATCGAATTAAAACCTGTATCGATTTATATATTTCCCATTTGCTACAAGATAGTCATAACTCAAAAAATATTTTTTTTTGAAAAAGTATTTCTAATTGACAGACACGTATTTCTAGGAACTTATGAATGGAAACTTGAAATTTGGGAAATTTTTCTCACGTTTATAGAAATACTGTAATCTAAACTTCAAAATTGCCCATAAGTTATATGCTATCTTCATAATATATTTTTACCGCTATCCTCGAGATACATGCATAGTATATTAAATTATCTGAATTTTTAGTTTTGACCACTTTGAAATAAATAAGCGATGTGTTTTTGTGTGCGTTGCACAGCGCAAAATTACCTGAAAACCTGATCAAAAATATATTTGAAAAACTAATTATGCAGTTCGATTGTCAACAGTATCTTAAATTAGAATCTGAAGTATGATATTAAGTTTATTAAGTGATCAACTTTTGGAGCATGTGGACTGTGTCCCACTATCTTTAAATAAAATATTCGCGTGAATGATCAAATATTATTGGTCCTGTTTTATGTGGAATATTTCTATAAACGCAGTCATGAAAAAGAAAATTAAATGTTATTAAATTCTGTTTCGAAAGTGAAGTTCGGAAACTTAACCTTATATAACAAACTTCAACAAATTGAATTCTATATAGATAAAAAATAAACTAAATCTTCTTGTGACTTCCAAACATGCTCCTCACATTTTACGAAGAGATGAAAACATAAAATGGAAGAATCCAAAATGTAAATCAGTACTCAAAAAAATACATATAGGAAAACTACATATAAAATTTGAGCGCAAATTCATGGAATTTTAACTGAAGATAAAAATGCAGTTTAGTCGGCCCTGACTTAAACTCATGTTAATGGCACGATTTGATATTAAATGATGTTCGTGTGCCAATATGTTATTTCTGAATATGGCAAACAAATTAATAAGGGGTGAGATTGAAAAATTCTTAACTCACGTTTTTCATTAAAACTTTTAATTAATTGAATTTTTTGATTCAGTTGCTTTTGAAAAACATGTCAGTTATTATGTTTAATGTCAAACAATTGAATATATATTTTTAATCCGATTAAAATGAGTAACAAATAAGTGTATACTAAAATTATTTAAAGCTTTTAACAAACCCCATCTTGGTCCTTCAACAAATTGCTCGAACATTTACAGTCAAACTTTCTCCTTCATTATTAAACAGAATTAGAAAGAAGGCTCAAAAAGTTCTCGACAAAAACTCTGCTAAAAAAACTGGAAGCCTACGACTGAGGACAGAAATTGAAGCAAGTTTATTATTAAAGTTTATTGTTGAAATTTTGATCCTGCCACTATGATAAACAGGCCTTTGAGTGGTACAATAACTATAATGTGATATTTGTACCAAGAGAGCAAATTCTCCAATTGCCCAATTGGAAGCCAGTAGATCCGTCCATTATTAATAATGCTATAGAGTTAAGCTAAGGTGCGTTCATAGGAAAATACCATTAAAATGGAAATTAAATTCTATACTTAATTAAAACTAAAATGTAATACAAATAAAGTTTTTATTTAAAAATATCTGAAATGAAGCCTTAGTAGATTTCAATAACATATTATTTTCCCACAAAATATTTCTTTCAATTTTTTCTAATTGTTTATTAAAGTTATATGTGTTTATGGAAATATGAACCAGTGTATGAGACATAAATAACACATCTTTAAAAAATTCTCTTGAGGGCTACAAAAGTTTAAAAAAATGTTTAAATTGATTGATTTTTAATCTATTTAGAAAAAATGTAATGTCCGCCCAATGAGGTCCGAGCTGGAAATGTTGCTTCTGTAACCTCAATTATTCATTTTGTGTATAATGAATTTTTAATAAGAAACTAAGGAATATTTTAAAATACGATTCTTTGAATATAGAAACTTGCACCCTTTTTTATACTCAGTTTGTGTTTTACATATTGAGAAAATTTAAAAATTTCTTTTTGATCTTAAAATAAAGTCAATTTAAAGTTAAAAGCATTAAAAACTCTTTTTCAACCCAATTAAATAAACATATAAATTGCAATATATGTACAAACGTACATATACACAGAAAAAAAAACTTGAAACTTGAATCATCGTTGAAAACATAGTTGATTTGACATTGACTAAAATGTTTTCAGTCAGTTAAAATTAAACGTTTTTAAGTTTGGGTTGAAATAATATTACACATATAATAATCTTTCTATATTAATTTATAAAATTATATAAAAATAATTTTTTGAATTACTTTAAAAATTTCAATTTATAACTGCTAAAATGTTAAACTCAACTTAATAGATAAACAATGTTAATTCAACATTGTTTAAAAGTAAATGCAGTTTTTTTCTTCTTTGAAATTTTTCTACTAAAAGCAATGACGAAACTTCAATACCACAAACGCGTGTAAGTAAATACGTCATGTTTCATATATAAACAATCACACATACACTCACAAACCACAAAAAAGTGGTCATAAAGCTAGTAATACTTTTTGCTTTAACTTTTTTATCCTGAAATCTTGTCGATTTCTAATTGACAGTATAACGTAAATTCTTCGATGGAACTTAGAGGTCCTTTGATATACGCATCGAAAGATTCTAATAAGTGTAATTTTATTTCATCTTCATCATTTTAACTGAATAAAAAAATTAACATTGTTCTAAAATCAACTGTGTTCGATATTGATTATATTTTTTTCTGTGTGTATGTATATATGTATTCATTTAAATACATTAAAATATTCATTTAATCTCACATACATATGTTTGCATTAATCCTTTATACACAGACATATACACAGTTATTTAGGTTAGAATGGTATTTTAATGAAAAAATCTCGGTTTAATATGTTTGTGAAATATTTTAAATAATTTGAGTTTATAATTATAACTTAAAATTTTAATCAGCATAAAATTTTTTCATCTCAAAAAACTTGATTACTTAGTTCTTTGAAATATTTTTATTTCAAAATATTTTATAAAAGTTTGTTACTTCATAATGTGTGTTATGTCATATATATTTTTATAAAATAAATTTTAAAAGTTTCGGCGCCATTATTCTTTGAAACTGTTGTTTTAGTGATTTTGTAATTATTATAATTATAATTTTCTTTTTTCGCTGTAAATACTTTTAAGAAAGATGATTAAGAAATTTATGTGTTTTTGGATAAACGAAAATAATGTTTTAATTTTTGAAAAACTTTAACTGAAACTTTGTTTTCGAACTTGTTTTTATTTAAGATGAAAAATTTGGTGGAAATAAAAAAAATTAGATGCGGCGAAAATATTAAAGTCGAAATAAATTTTCAAGTCTCTTTAGGTTAGCGATAATATTGCAGTAATAATCTGAATTTGAAACTCTGAAAAAATCTACTTTGTTGGAATTTTTTTTGAAAATGTTGTAACATTAATTTACTGATTAAACAATTTTTTGTTCTGAACTATTTATTTTGCTGTTTTTCAATTAAAATCTTAACAGAAATGTGTATAAACTATAAGTTGAACTTAAAGTAAAGATCTCTATTCAAATTTGATCAGTTTCGTTTCAAAAATGGTCCCATCTGAGATTATATCCGAGGTCTCGGAGAAAGTGGACCTCCCCCAAACTTAAGATGAGATAGAAAGTTAAGCTTTTCCAAACACTCCAAATATGCCTTCAAAATAACTGTTCGAAATTTCACTTAAATATATTTAACGGTTATTTAGTTATGCAATAGTATTTAAAGACATCTTGAAATTGCCTGTGGAGGAAGCCAAGTTTCTGTTTATTAGTTTAAAGTTGAGTAAGACGTTTATACAAGTATTTAGTATTGTTGGAAAAGAAATAATATTTACATAAAGTACTTAAAGTAAATATATTCACAAATTTGTCAAAAATTAAAAAAAAATATTTTCGGTGCATTCTTGCAAAAAAAAAATTGTAATATTTGACATTAAATAAATTCTATAAGAATAAAGATATTATTGTGAAATGTGGATGTAAATATTCCGATTTTCTTATTCCGCAATACCCAAAATTCCAATTCGGAAATAACTGGAATGAAAAGTTCGCTTCTTTCACTAAATTCCTCACCCTGACATTATAAGAGGTTTGATCTATTACAGACTTCTGAGTGGGTGGTTTCTAGATGTAACTTTATAATCATGAGTTAAAAAAATTGATGAATATACTTCTAATGTCTAATGTTCTCGGATTTGCTTTATATGCATTCATGTAAGAAACTCTTTCAGAATGGAGAAACAAATTGAATTAATCAAAGAATATAATTGATTTAAAAGAGAAAAAATCACATTTTTTCTAAATTTCTATTTTTAAATAATTCATCTTTCAATTGAATCCACAAAAATATATGATGCTTGCACAAACGTTATTTAGAATCCCTGCAATATTTAAGAATTTCTTTTGACCCGAATCGAGCCTATCAAGTTCAAAAAAATTAAAAAGCATCTCCAAAAATGGATCAAAAATCACTTTTGTACAAATATCTCCTAAATTCTAAGATATATCTCACACATGAAAGCGTATTTTTTAATGAAAAATATTTTTTGAATCGAACCATAAATAACATTTTGGTGATTTTTTAAAAAATTATCAAAGCCGAGGTGACAAACTTTGAATATCCACTTTCCAGCCCAAGGACCCAAATCAATTGGAAAACACCTTAACAATGTCCACATGAAATTTTGTTTTTTATTTATTTAATATTTCCAAAATTACAGAATTATAAAAAAGCGATTTAAAACCACTGATCTTATAAATAGATATTGGGGTATAATGCGTCTATATCTCTGTCTATTCCGTTGGCTGTCCATATAAACATTGCATCTTGGTGTAAGACTGTATATAGAAGGGCTTGACTGATAATAAAACTTTCTCCTGTTTTTTTATATAAAATACTCTACTAAGGATCAATAATCTTTATAGTTTCCCTCAAGAATCAAGACTTTGAATTACTTTTAAAAGTTGTCGAAAGTGACGGAAATTAGTAAAAAAAATCTACGAGTTCATAAAAATAGATGAATAAACGTTTAATACCAACATAAAATGAAATGGAGTATAACAATGATAAATGTTAATGGTATAGATGATTTGGAGCGATTACCTTAAATCAAATCCCTCAAAAGCTCTTAACTTTAAAAGCTTAAAAGGTCTGTTAATATATTCCTTTATATCAAATGTTGCATAAAATATTTAGATATTCACATGTATAAATATTATTAACATTTGACCTTCAATCACTCTAATTCTATCTAAAAAAAGTTTACGATTTTTTTAAAACTTTTCACATAAATAAGAGGAAGAAAACTCTTTTGAATGCAATCAAATTTATTTTCAGCTTTAAGAATATTTTAAACTTAAACCTAAAGTCAAAGTTAAATGGCATGAAATTAAAGCAGAACTAAGAGAACAATAAAAGCAACAAACTTATAACCGGTAAAAAATGTAAAATATTGCAACAAAACTATACCTTTGTAGGGTAATTTATCAAATGGCTAAAAAGAAAGCAACAAAATGCGAAAATAGAAAAACGAAAAATAAAAAAATTTTTAACTTGAATATCTGGTGTCTTTTCGTTGTTGTTGTTGTTGTTGCTCTTTTTTCTTTAGTCTTTTGGCTTGGTTTTCTAACACCGTTTTTGTAACAACAATAATAGTGTAATAATATATCACCGTTGCCATCACCGTCATCATCATCATACTCATCCTTATGAGCAACTCAAGTTTAGTTGTATTTATGCAACCAACCAAGAGTTAAACTAAACCTTGCAACAACAATAAAAGTGAGCAGCTATTTGTATTAGTAGTGAGTTTTTCCCATTCCTTGTTTTTGTTGTGTTGGTTTAGTTTTTTTTTTAGAAAAATGTTGTTGCAAAGAAAAAAGCATTGTAGCCAAAAGATTTGCCACCATTGATAAATGTTTTAACATTTATGTTGTGTATGTGTGTGTGTGTAAAAATGAAGCAGACATTAGAAAAGTACAAAAGCGTTTTAGCAATAGTGGCAAACTCATAAAAAGGCCAACAAACAACTTTCCAACATCCCATATTTTTCAAACCATACAAACTCCCGAATACACAAACAAGTGCAACTATGAATGAACATATTTAATGGCCATTACTCACACAAACAACTTTAGTGTGTAGAAATAGTTAAAGTGTTAGTTTGTGTGTTGTAAATGAGCATACTTTTCTACTAACTATAATACAAGCAGGATATTTAAAATTACAACATAATGCAAATGATTGTAAGACGAATAATTTTGCATAAAAAATATGCATTTTACGTTGGAATGAAATTTAACTTTTCATTTCGCCGCTGGGGAGGAGTTTTGAACATTTTTTGTTATATCTAAAGGAATAATGCATTATGTTCGTTGTGTAAAAGAAACAGGTAAAAAATATTGTGTAGACTCTTTACAAATGATATAATTTAAACCCAAATAGTTGAAGGAGTATTAAAGTGATCATATAGTTTTAAACTTAAAAAAAATTGAGAAACTTGGAAAGAGAGCAAAGTTGGTCTTGAGTATATGGAGACTATCAAAGCTTTAAAAATAAGTGGGTACCGGCAAAGTTATGCCATATATCTAACCAGTCAAATGCGTAGACATTTCTTTATAAGTAGAGAGTATATTTTCCATAAATTGAGATTCGGGAACAGACATGAATAATAGACTCTAACCAATCCATCTTTGGTGTAGAAAAGTGAAAACTACCAGTATACAGTAACACGTATCACGTAACAGGTTCCCTGAAATCTTATGAACAAGGAAATCATAAAAATACACATAAATCGCAAAAATAGTAACATCTTATAGAAAAATAAAGAAATAAACATGGGCCGGTCAACAGAATTCCAAAGTTGGAAAATTGGAAATATTTAAAAGGATCCACTTTTATGTCCTCCCCTATCACAAGTAGTGATGGCGGTATGTTAACTTTGTCATTCGTTTTCTGACGCTAAGAAGCAATTACCTAAGACCACATAAAGTATAAATACATATTTTTGCATCAAATATAAATCTGTTAATCTGTCTGTCTGTTGTTTGCACGTTCTGGCACAATAATTGCCAGAGCTCAATGGAATCAGAAAAATTGGAATTTTCATGATTGGTGATTCTTTTTTATTAAAAATTCTCCAGTGAATTTTTCTGTTACCACAGGACCATAGAAACTTTTTTCTTTTGAATGTTCTCCAGAACATTATATTTTTATATAAATTTTGCATTTCTATGTGGTGAATATGAAACGTCATTTCGTATTATGTTCGTCGCAAACACTCATATATTCGCGGCAAACATTTGTTGTTGTCGACAACATATTAATTGTTGAATTAATTTGATTTTGGAATATGTTTGTAAATATGTTTGACTGATCACAATTTTATTGTTATTAAACAGAACGTTATAAAAAAACTATTGTCATTAGAACAAAATATTATTTTCAGTTTACTGACAACTGAATATGAACAAATATTTAGTTTACAAATTTGATTCACGTGGAAAATAATATAATTGAATAAATATGTTCATTATTTGTAAATAAAAAATTAGAAAATTAAAATAAATAAAATTATATCGCAAAAAGATTTCAAATAATGTTTATTTATTTTCCAAAGGTATATAATATACATTAAAAATGAGAAATGTTTTAAAATATTTCATATGAAAATATTTTTTATTCAAAAACAAAATAATGAGAAAAAATATTTTATTTAATTAATAATATTTTTTATTGAAATTACAATATTTTTTGTGACTATAACCATATTTTTAGTGGCGATAACAATTTTTTGTGACGATAACAATAACTATAGTTATCAATGCAAAATACCGGTGCAAATAAACAAATTTTTTATTGATAAACAAATAAATTTAGTGGCGATAACAATAAATATTTTTATTAATTCGAAATCACAATGTTAATAAAAAAAAATTTATTACAATATCAATATTTTTTAGTGAAATAATAATATTTTAAAATTACAAAGCGAATAAACAAATATTTTAGTTACGGTAACAATATCTTCTCGTTTATGGTTACCGCAATCATATTTTTTCTCTGCGTGTAAGAACATATACTTAGGATGAAATTTTAAAATTTTTGATAAAAAGGGTCAAGTTCTAAAGGGTCTGGATATGATCTGTGAGGTTTTTGCATCCAAATTTTAAAAACAGTTACTTTTTAGAAAAATATCTTTAAGAAAAATTTGGTTTAGACCCTTTTCGCAAAACACACAAAAATGTTTGATATAACAGTACAAAGTATCAAGGTGAATGGTTAATGAGAACCACGCGAATTTTGTGGGAGTGATTTTATAAAACATTAAAAAAATATTCAAGTGAAGGAGAATATTTTTTTATGTAAATTCATTTCGTTTTCAAAAATTTTGTATGAAAAAATTTGAACGAAAAGTAAAGAAATTTGTAAAATAAGCCATTATTCTCTATAATAATGCTGTACTACTCTACTATCCAAGACTCCAGCCGATCAAAAGTAACCCATTAATTTCCCAAACTAACAATTTTACCCTCCTGTCACTTTAATAAAACCAGTGAAGAATTTTAAATACTAAACTCTGCGTTTTTCGATTCGTTAATAGATGTAGTTGATTCAGGAAACGCAAAATATTTTTATATTTAGTAAAAAATCCAATGTTTTGGATCCAAACTTCTATCTTTGGCAAAAACACTTTGCATTCCACTGAAAGTGTTTAGAGTCGCACATTTATGAAAGATAAACCGACTTTTTTTTGTTTACAATTTAAGTAAAAAATTTTATCAAATTAAAGTTTGACCAAAAATTTGTTGCATGTAAGAATTTTTCTATATAATTTCTATATAATTAACATAACTATTTACCTACATAATTTTTTTTAAGGTGTGTACATTTTTTAAACGTATTTTACTTTTGTTAGTTAAGAGGAAAAAATATAAAAAGGAAGGAAGCGTCAGCGCATAAAATGATACCTGATTTCAAAATCGTTGTATAGCGTGTTATGATGATTACACATACAACTAACAAAAAAATGTAATGTAAAATTACGTGATTACTAATACATGTATTGGTGGGGAAGTAAGTTTTAAATCGCTCTTTTAAAAATACCTTATTTTTGAGATACAATGGCAGCCAATTGTATGAAGAAATTATAGCCACTTTACATAAATCCTGTAAGGTGATTACGTTTTCTACTTTATGGAAAAAATTAAAATTATACATTACTTTTTTTTTTAACTAGTTTGTATTTTAAATATATAAACTCATTTTTTACTTCTGCTTTTATTGCGTTGTTTTTTTTTGTTCATGTAGGTGTGATTTTTAATCAACTTGAACTTTTTTTAAAGTAGCAACAAAATGTTGTACTAAAAGAAATTAAAACAACAAAACATGCACGTAAAAAAGAAATGGCAGCTATAAATGAAAATATATTTTCAATGGGTTTTTAATTGCTCTTTCATCAGTTAATTCCTGATTGCATGACCATTGTATTTTTTTTAAAAAACATATTTGTATTTATGCTGGTGTTTTTTTTTCTCAAAATTTATTTATACATTATTAACCTTTTAGTTTTTGTTTATTTTTGTAATTGTTATAATGGCATTTAACCCTTAAGTGATGCATCAAAAAAAAAAAAAAAATCATATGAAAATTAATTGAATGCATTGACTCCGAATGCATGAATGTTTTTTTGATGGTAAAAGCGAAATTCAATTCTTATTTCTTCTTTAGGACAACATATATTGGTGATATTCTTCATAAATCATTTTGTATTGGGAGAATGATTTTAGTCGAAAGATGGCTCCTGGCGTATTTCCCTCTTGAGTTCATTTGGGTTCCGTAAAGTATTTACATTTTAAAGGGTATAGGATTACAGGTACTTTTCTTATACTTATGTAAAGTTGCATTCTATTAGAGTATTTAATGTTTTTGACTACAGTTTTTTACACTAGTATCATTTTAGGCTTTAACTGCGACCAAATATTAGTAAATAATTCAACGTTTCAGTGAAATGAGTTATTTGTGAGTAGCACTACTACGTGTCTCAATATTAGTGGATAACTCTTTTTAATAAACCTATTTTGCTGGTTTCAAAAGGATAATATTAAACACTCAGGTCAAAATTATTATAGGTTTCATAACTTTCTATTGTCTCTAAAGAATGTGATTACTCAGCAGTACCGGAAGGATAGATGATTTTAAGTTTGTAAGACGTTCTCATCAAAGTTGAATGTTGGCAATTGAATTTGTACTGATAAAAATTTATTTTATGATAAATTTAATTAAAGTATGTTTCCATTCGAGGGAATATAGTTATGGAAGCTACCTGTAATATTGGACTACGTATGACTAATTCCAATTGGCTTAGTCTTTGATCCATAGTAATATTTACCAAATTAAATCAGATAGGCCTAAAATTGCATTTGCATAGGAAGACAAGCGGACATTGACTCAAAGGGATTACTTAAACGTGGGCGTAACATAACATTTTGGAAGTTTAAAAAGATGAACACAAAAGCATAATACCCGACCATTTAAGGTGTTGTAGGGTATAGAACAATATATTTGAACTTTACTGAATTCATTACTTTTTAAAGGGTTTCTTTACATCTAAAATTTAGTGCAGTTTTAAAAACCCTGATATGTTCTAAATAATACCCTATTAATAAATCCGAAAATGCTCGTTTTCAATTAAGTCTTAATTGAACATTAATTGGTAACTCAATGGTAACACCATGTATTGTGATTGGTCCAAGTTTTATTGCGTATCAAAATGGGTTAAAATTTTTAATAAAATATTACAAAAGAAATTATTTTACCTCGAAATATTAAAAAAAATGCAATCATTCTCTTAAATAATCATAAGTCAGTATCACTTTTAACGTATAAGCGATATAATTATTACTCATACGTTATGATGACCTAGTTATTTACTAAAGCACCTTGAAGTATACTACACAAATAATTATTTCTCTTTAGAGATTTAACATTTTAACATTGATTTTATCTAAAACGTTATAAATTTTTGTGTTGAACATAATTTTGCTTGATTAAAATCAAAATATTTCATTGAAATTGAAAACATTCAAAATTAATTTTCTAATTTTAGATCAGTTATCATCAATAATTAATGATTTGTCATTTATAATCATTTTATTTTTGGTGTTTTCAAAAATCATTAGCAGCAAATAGAATACAAAAATTAAATTTTTTATTTCTATTCTGAATCATAAAATGAATTTATTCACGAAATAAAACAACACAAAATTGTAATCATATGAATAATGTTGTGTCATAAAATAAAATATTGAGTCATTAATTAAACAATTAACGATGATGGATAAGAATTTGTATTATTTTTATATGTGAATATTTTGGATGTAGAAAAAAGGAGATTATTTCTGTTTTAGTTTAAATATCGATTATATATATTCTGTGTTAAAAAGGAAAATTAACATAAGTCGGTTTTTTAATTTTATGCACCATGAACTTCAAGAAGTAGTATAATAAAGAAGGAATGTAATTATATAAGCGATACATATTATACTATGTTTTGTCAGCAATATAAGGTTTATTTAATATTTTTACCCTTAAACTTTTTCATACATCTTTTTGAAGTTCAAAACAGTTGATTGAAAAATAAAAGTGAGTTATGTTGCTTTTCCTTTTTGCGGCAGAATTGTTTTATTTTTTACATGTTTTCAATGGAAAATTTTAATGAAAAATTAAAACTGAAGTAAATGATACAAAGGAATTAAATCAGTGAAGACAAAAAGTTTTTACTGAAGTTTTATTATCACTTAAAACGACAATTTAACTCAATTTCATTTCTTAAAAACAAAATTCCATTTAGAAACTTTTCAATAATTAGTGAGTTGGTTTAAAATAAAGACATACAGATACTTAAATATATATTAAAGCTCTATGTTTCTCATATATAATAGAATTTTGCTACATGTGCATTTATTTTATATCCTCCACTACAATTGGTGATAGAGGGTATATAAAGCTTATTATACCCTGTGTAATGTCACATAAAACAATTTTTTCCGATAAGTATTCATTGCCTCATACAGTTTCTTTAAAGAGATTAATGATATTTTTTAAAAGGAAATTGTAATATAATTAAAATAATACGAACTTAGAAATTAGCTGTTCGAATCTTAAGCAAATTTTAACATTTCACTTAGCACTTTTTTTGGGTGTAAATTGTATAAGATTCCTTATAATAGATATCTTCATCGCTTTAGACTCTGATTTTAGTTTATTAGATCAATATTACTTCTGAAGCTTTGTATGCTCTCTCACTTTTCAAATATCAAAATTGTTCTATGTGGTAATCAAATCCGGGAACTGCAATGGCTAAACTTTAAACAACTTTAATGAAAGCTTCAAGCAATTGTTGTGGTTGCTGAATCATTCATTGAATTGGTATTTCTTATCCAATATAGCGTAACATATGGAAGAACAAAAACGGTCCACTTTTATTTGGATTCTATAATGCAGTAAACAAATGCTCTTTTCGAACAGCAGGTTAAACTCAAAATAACCCCACCCCATTGACTTTGGTAGGCTACGAAGTTATCGAATATATTTTATTTGTTAGAAATATTCGGAAAATTTGGATTTAAAATTTAAGATATTATGAACTTGATCTTATAATGTTTCTAGGTAAAAATTGAAACTAGAACTTCCTCCTTAGGAAAAACTGTTTTGAACCCAACTGGAAATTTATAAAAAATCGTTTGAATGAATTTTTGATGCGCATATATAAAAAATTTGACTGAAGATCTTGCAATATTGAAAAAGTTGAAAATTGAAAGGGAAAATAAAAGAGAACTATTAAATATAAATAGAAATTTTAAGCACTGGGCCCAGAGCTATTAAAAATTTTAAAGCTACCTTCCATTTCTACATTTAATTATATGACACCAAAAGGTAAGTCGTATGTTGAAGATTATAGACACGGTTAATTGGAGGTTGAAGAAAGTAATATATTTGTAACGATAACTTTTTCACTGAAAGGTGTTTCATTATTTTCGACAAAGTGATGAAATAAGTATTATTGTATATTCTTAATTTAACTCTGCTCTTTTCTATTTTGCACAGAAATAGTGATCGAGGAGTCTTCTTGTAAAAACTTTTTTCATCTTTAAATTTTTATATTGACATGATTAGGCTGGACCATTTTTAACTCGTAACTCCAAATATATGTTATATATTACCACCAAGTCGTTGTAAAGAACTTATCCTCTAACTGATTTATCTAAAGAATCTAGAGATAAGCTTTAGATCTAAATGGAGTCCAAATAGTTACTGACTGTTCCACAAGGATCATTTGCGCAGGATATCTATACTCTTCAATTTTCGAAGAGTATAGATATTTAATTCGTTTGAATTTATTAAAAATGTAACAAAATGTTCTTGTATCAATGTTCGAATTTTATGGTTGTCGGTCAATAATTATTTTACAGAACAGATTTTTATCGTTTTAAGCAGAGGAATACTTTTATCACAGTGAGTCAAAACTTTATAAGTACTTCCAATTAGTCAAAGTGTAATAAAGGGTTGTGACCGACTATATAACATCTTACTTCATGACGTTGGCTTGAAAAATTATGAGTTGACCTCCGTAGAATTATGACACTTCAGCCTAATTTTGAAAATTGAAGTTTTATGGATTGTTCTTCGTGGAATTAGGTAAAGTATTTGCTGGATACGTTAATCTATTAAGGATCAAATAAATTCACAATACTAAGCATTTGGATTAACAGTGATTTCCGCCGATCTTCTTGAAATTTGATTTATACTGAATTTTCAAACTTAATTAATATATTTTCATATCTGTTACTTTTGTGAGTTTAAAACATACATTATGACCAGATGCCTGAGATATTGTAATTAACAATTTCAACTGTGTACTTAGATCAAAATAATAACATTATGTCTCCAAAATTGTAGAATATTCATAATGTTTACATGGACAGCCAGCTAGACGGACACACATCATTAAATAGTCTCTGAAAGTTATTCAGAGTGTATCTAATTTGATTTTTTTTAAACATAACATGGTAAGCAAAAAACTTTTTTATACATTTTTGAAAAACATAATGTGCAATTGTGGCAATATGTACCAGTGTAGACATATGTTTGCTACCATAATCGTAAATTTTACTTTTACCACAATTACTTGCCAACTGTACTCTATCGTCACTTTAAAATCTGTAAACTTTTACACTCTCTCTATCTCTCTCTCTTGTATCCGCACTTAAGAAATCCAAATTTTATTTGCCATAAAACCACTTAAGTTCATTTATTACATTTTAGTAATTTAAGAATCATCTTATACTTCAAAATATACAAAAGGAAACAACAATGTAATAACAAAAACAACAAAAGCAATGACAATGACAAACGAAATAATAAAAAAACTCAAAAGAAGTAAATAATAAAATGAAGAAAATAGTCTTATTTATTTTTATTAGTCATTTTAGTGTTTCTGGGTTATTTACCAAACAATCTACATTACACATGTCATTTATCTAAAATTCTCACACTCTTTTGATTTTCTATTTTGCTTTTTTGTCAATTTCTGTTTATATTTTGCATGTATTTGTGTTTTTTTGTATCTATATGCGTTAAAAGTTTCTTATGATGTATCTTCTTTATGGATGTTTGCTTAAAGCACATAAGTACACTTACAAAACACTTACTAATGTATACATATACATTTCTTGAATCATATGTGTTTTGGTTTTTTTATGATTTCTTTCGTTTCTGTTCTTTTTTCTATTTTACCACTTTACTTCCGGTTTCCTGTTGTCTGTTCGATGCCAGTTGTCATTTTTATGTCCAAATTCTTTTTTGTTTTGCTTTCGCAAGAGTAATAATAACAGATGATGAAAAAATGTCTTAATGTTTTGTAAGCTAAACTCGATGTATGGGGAAAGATTGCCAATGGAAATTTATGGAATAAGTTGGATATACATTTTTTGTTCCTATAGATTCTGAAAATTTAGTCAAATGGAAGTCATTGAATATTTCAACTTTTTCATAAAAAATTTAATTAAAAAAATAATAATAATAATAAAAATTAAATTTGTTTATCACAAAGTTAAATTATTCAACAAAACTTTTTTATAGTAACTTTTATCATAAAATAAATTTTTCACCAAAAGTTAAATTTTTTAATAAACATTAAATTTTTCACCAAAAAAAAAAAAATATATATATATATATATAAAAAAGTTAAATTTTTCTACAAAATTCAATTTGTCTCCATAAATTCTACATTTCACCAAAAATTAAATTCAGCTTCAAAAAAATCTAATTTTTCAGAAACATTCAAGCATTCACAAAAGTAATTTTTTTGTAAAAAATTAATTTTCTAACTGAACTAGAACTTCACTAGAACTGAATTAGAACTGAACTAGAAATGAACTGGAACTAAACTAGAACTGAACTAAAACTGAACTAGAAATGAACTAGAAATGAACTAGAAATGAACTAGAAATGAACTAGAACTGAACTAGAACTGAATTAGAACTAAATTAGAACTGAACTAGAACTGAACTAGAACTGAACTAGAACTGAACTAGAACTAAACTAGAACTGAATTAGAACTGAACTAAACTGAACTAGAATTGAATTAGAACTGAACTAGAACTGAACTAGAACTGAACTAGAATTGAATTAGAACCGAACTAGAACTGAACTAGAACTGAACTAGAACTGAACTAGAACTGAACTAGAATTGAATTAGAACTGAACTAGAACTGAATTAGAACTGAACTAAACTGAACTAGAATTGAATTAGAACCGAACTAGAACTGAACTAGAACTGAACTAGAACTGAACTAGAATTGAACTAGAACTGAACTAGAATTGAACTAGAACAGAACTTGAACTGAACTAGAACAGAATTAAATAATTAAAATTCAAAAATATATTTTTTATTAGAAATTAAATACAAAATTTGGCTTAACTTCCCCAAATTGGTTACAATATCATTTTCATTTAGTTGTTTGTGCTTTTTTGCCATATTTTCATTATTTTTTCTTTAATGAAAGGAAAATGAAATAGGATTTTTTGTTTGCCAAAATGCCTATCACTTTTTTCTGTATTTTTCTTTATTTTTTGCACTTAATCTCAGTTTTTTTTCACATATATTGTTATTGTCATTGTCGTAGTCTAGAATATTATTGTTTTGTATTTGTTTTTTGTTTTGCTCTTATTGCTGATATTTTTTCCTGTTAAGGACTCTGACAGTTCGTTATTAGAGTGATTTACAATTTGTTCAAATGATCTGTTATAAGCTCTATTATAACAGTTTCTTATTAGTATTTCTAGTTTGTTTATGGGGTTTTATTATTTTTTTCTTTTTGTCTCAATCCTTTTAAGTGTATTAATGTTAAGTAAGATGATGATAATAATTCGGGAGTAATTGAATGTATAGAAAAGTAAAGAAAACGAAGAAGAGATAAACTTATTTAAGTAAATGAAAAAATTTACTGGAATTCATTAAAATGTATTCAGCAGTTAAGCATTTAATTGACCAATAAAAAAATGAAATTGAAGTGAATTTAATTTGATTAAATTTTTGAAAATTTTAAAATTTAAAATATTTTTCTTTCCATATTGAAAGTAATTACTTTTAAATGAAATCTTTTGTACAAAAAATTCACTAACGATTTTATGAAATGACACTTAAAGTCACTTAAAGCGAAAAACCACAAATAATAATATTAACAGTGAGAAAAAAAAAAAAAACAAAAAAAAAAATTAATTAATTTAATTACACCAATATTACTGTAGAGCCATGAGTGTTTTTAAAACCCACACATTTAAATAAACACATACACGTCTACAATTTTGTATGTATGTATGTGTGAGATATTAATGCTTTTAAATGTATAAATAAATGTTAAAATAATTACCCAACATAAGTCTTTAAATCAATATTGACAAACTCACACATTCTTTGTCATATTATTTTATTACTCCTACATATGCAAATATTCACACACAAATACATATAGAGAAATACACCCACATATACATGTATATATAATAATTGGGAAAATAACATTACAACCATCATAAAATTGCCATTATTAAAAATACATACATGTACATAATAACTTTATTTTTATAGCCAATTATAACTGCGTACCCAAACATATTCAATCATATATGAAGGACAGTGGGTTAAAAAGCCAAAGTTTTTGGAAATAGATCAATTGCCTTTCAGCACTTACACTTTTGAAAAGTCTTGGAAGGAAGACCTCTAGGTCTTGATGTTCTGGGTGGTAAGTCAATTACTGGGCAATAACTACACGTGAAAGAGTAAGAGGCCTCTGCAACGGATCTTTTCTTTAACTGATGTTTAATTATCCATACAGTCTGGTGCAGAAACTGGGAGATAGATACCGCTAAGTTTCACTAGAGACTTAAATCAAATAGACAGTCCGTCTTTTCATATTAGTGTAGATATTGGTGGGATCCTTTGGAGAGTTTCGTGCTGCATGTGTTGAGAAATATAGTTTGATTCTTATTATTTTTACAGCTCGTTAACGTTGATACATTTTATTTTTAATTCTACTATTCACCCCATAATTTAAATATCAAAATCTGATTCGATTTAGCTATGTCCGTCTGTCCGTTGTTGACACGCTCACATCTACAATAATTGACGAAGAAAATTGACCTCCATATTTGTCATTTTCCTAAGAAATTATCGATTGAAAACCAGCAAAATCGGTTCAGCACATTAAAAAATATAGATCGATATCTGAGGCAATATTAAAGTTCCATCAAAGATCTTTCGTAAAATTATCTGCTTTAAATCGACAAATAAGAAGGGTTATGTGCACTCCAAAAATGATCAAAAATAATCAAAATGAAATCATTAATTGTTGTGTTTCGGTGTAATGTTTAAGAAAAAAGATTCGGCATAGACGACTATATCATTCTTACTTGTATTATTAAATACTCTACTCCAAAGTTCAACAAGTTTCATAAATTATAAATTTTTATTTATAATCTTCATTTTAAATAAAATATAGTACCTCCCACCTCCACATTCTTTATACTTATTCCAAACAACTTTCATTATTCTCCACCACTGTCCAGTTATCCATATGTTTATATTAATTCGCATACGTATTTGAATAGTCAATCAGTTGAAGGAATATAACCTCGTTTGTTGTCCATATTTTGTATACTTTCTGGCTGAATTGTTAATGAATGAGTGTAGAGTGGCCTGAATGGCAGTGTTTGGTAAACTCAACTTACAAAAACAAACAGTGTTCTGCCTGCTTGATTTTATTTCATATACGAAACGTATATTTTTGATTTTGTTTAATAAATTAACAATATTTAACATGCAATATGATGATTGGTTTTATATGCAGCAAATAATAAATATAATTTTATATTTACTCATACAAACGTACATACAAATATAGAGAAAACATATGAACTGGACATGTTCGTGTTGTATAAACAGGCAACAAAACTGTGACACATGAATATTCATATACGCTCACACATTTTTTGGTTTGATATTATAGAGATGGTAGAAATGTAAAAGGATAACAAATTGACGATATTTATCAGAGGACTAATATGTTGAACAATTCCTTTAGGGACTATTAGAGTTTACTTATGAAAGAGTTTACAGAAGTGGTGAAATAGCAAACATAAGAGGCGGTAAAAGTTTTTCATAAGAAAATTGAACACCGCAAAGTAAACGAGTAAAAGTGCAACATTTGACTTTGACAAATCTTCAAATGCATGTAAAGTCAGTAGGGTTTGATCAGCTGCATTTATTTATATGAAGTAAAATATTAAGGAGTAAGATCAATAAAATCTCAACATACAAATTTTTTACATATATTTATTCTAAAAGGACATCACTAAATATTCAGTTTAAATTTAATTGAACTTATGATTACAATTTGCGAAAAAAAAATATTTTTATAGTTTTAATAACTACTGAAGAAATTTTTAACTATTTTCGGAGACCCTTGTATAAACGTTTTTGTGCTTTCCGTCATTTTGCCCGAAAAGTTAGTCCATCTTTGTTTGAAATCTGCCACAGCTTTTGGACACTTTTTTCTGCTCTACAATACTTTTAACAAGAGCTCATTTAACACTGTCCTTAGCTCTGGTTAGATTGGAGGATTTACGTCTCTTGACGCAAATACCACATTTTTGTATTTGATCCACTCAAGGGTGTGTGACAAGATGCCAAGTGGATACAAGATAAAGCCTTATGAATGAAAGGAGCTTTTTTGTTAACATTCCTTGATGTAAATTTCGGTATTTGTTAAGTCCTTTATAACAATGATTGGCTTCTTTTGCCATAACTGCAAGATTGTTTGGCATTCAGGAACAATTTTGACTACCTTTGGGTGCTAAACTTATCTTCAATATTCTCCGAGCATGAGCGAACTGCTAGCAAGAATATTTTGTTGACAAACTTGACTTTAATTTCCGAGCTCTGTAGCATTCCTGTCATGGACTTTTTGAGACTTGTATGTTTTTAAAAC
This sequence comes from Cochliomyia hominivorax, assembly GCA_004302925.2. Classification (NCBI taxonomy): domain Eukaryota; kingdom Metazoa; phylum Arthropoda; class Insecta; order Diptera; family Calliphoridae; genus Cochliomyia; species Cochliomyia hominivorax. Next base: position 82,059,165 of record PYHX02000467.1, read on the forward strand.
ATGCATTAAATTTAACATATCGTACTAATATTACGAACTCTGAGCTAAATGCTTCCTGTCTGATGTATGGGAGCTATTTTGAAAATATTTGCACTTTTAGCTTAAGTATCAACACATGGACCATGTTCTTCTAACCCTGAACGGGGTTTCATTAAAGGTAAAAGTACTCTCGTAAAAGTATGACGGCAGACCTTTCAATGCTTTTGTAAACTTCTTTTGCATCAAGTTGGTTTTGGTTGAAAATTATTTTTAACTTTTTTCTGGTCATCCATTTTAATCAGGTTAACAATAAATTCATTTATTTGACATTAAAACTTCGGCTAAAAGTTTTAATAAAAAAAGTGTGTTAAGAATTTTTCGATACCACTGTTGTTGTAGTTGTAGTACTGAGATATTTATTCAGATAACGTATGCTTAACTGAAATTCAGTTGCTTATAATAAGTATACGCAGTGTGTGGTTGGAAACCATAAGGTAGTGTTATATAAATTTCATTCAAGAATACATGGTATTTGGTAAATTCCATAAAATATCTATCCATAATATATCTATATCGATTGAATATAAATATCTATTCCAATTTTTGCATTTGATTTTATTTAATTTCAACAAACCATATGAAAATGAATGCAGATACAAATGTAAATGTGTGACAGAACACATTATGGAACCAAAAGAATCATAAATTTCCCATTTTTTTCTTGTTTGTTTATTTTATGTGTTATTTGTATGTTTTTATTTTTAATGAAAGCGATTAAAATTTAAACGTCAGCCATCAACTCAAATTCAAAACTTGTTTTTCTCCCGAAAGTAATATAAACATATTTAAATTAAAATTCATTTTGAAAAAGAATTAACAGTTATTTGTACTTTTTTGTTTGGTTTGACGTAAAAAAAGAAAAAACGAAAGGAGGGTGGTATGAAAATTCATTTAATGAAGATTGAAAAAATCTCCATACATATTTAATAAACATTAAATCCAGAAGATAAATTTAATTATAAAAGTATTTTTTTTTTTTTTTGAACAAATGAACAAATAAAATTTAAATAACTTCTCTTACAACCCCTTCAAAGTTGCGGGTTTTCCCTTTTTATATACCCTACACCATAGGTGGTTGGGTATTATGAGTTTGTGCAAAAATTTCAGAAAGAATGTTCCACTACCACTTTTAAGTATACGTTTAGAAAGTGATCCTGAATCGATTTAACGAAGTTGGTCCTTCCGTCTGACTGGCTGTCTACGTAACT